>PVJX010026575.1:0-25706 GCA_004027295.1 Dolichotis patagonum | reverse complement strand
GCCATTTGTACTACAAAAAAAAAAAAAAAAAAAAACCCGGCACCTGTTATTGCAAACTTGTGTGTGCTAGGCCCTGCTCACGAAAACCACTGAGTCCTCTTTCCTGCTACGGTATGTGCTCAATAAATCCAGAACAGAATTAGCTGCTCTATTAGGCTACCTACTGCTCCCAGCAACTCCACTAGCTGTAGAATTTCCACCCGTTTTAGGAGAAGAGCAGGAGGAAGGGATTGGAGCCCAGAAGGTTGAAACTCCTTGTTTAGGACACACAGCAGCTCAGTAGCAGAGCCGTTCTTGGCCCAGGCTTAGGCCCCTGTCATCCTGCCTCCTGGAGGGGCAGAGAACGACGAAATGAACATTCTGGCTCTTTTGCCAATTCCCAGAGTACCTGGCTGAAGAGTGTGTGCTCAGGGAAGTGGCCTCCTGACTGGAAAGTGGTCCCTTTTGAGCCCCCTCACCCAGTGAGAAGTGAGAGGGGCTTTCACCTTGACACCTAGCCTCCACTCGGAAGCCAATGCTTTTCTGAGGCCTCGGGCTGTCCCCCAAGCCCTCTGCTGGCTTCTGACCACTCCCCTTGGCCTGTCAGCTCCTCTGCTCAGGCACAAGGCCCCACCTCTCACTCTCCTCCTGGGGTCCCTGGGCCCCCAGCTCCCCTCATGCAGGCCTGACACCCACAGCAGCCCTCCTGGTACCATGGCCACTTGTCAAGGGAGAGGGCAGGGGTCTAGTAGGTAGGGGGAGGGAGAGGGTTTGGGGGACTATAGGGGAGCAAAAGTCCTCTGGCGTCATTCCTATCCACTTCACAACCTGCCCTCAACTCTAACGCCAAATCTTACCCTCAGCCCCCATCTGTCTGTCCTTCTGCTAGGGAGACAGAAGGCTCCCAAGACTGGAGGGTGGCAGAGGAGGGCAGAGTCGCAAGACCAACTAACCCCAAAGCCATTGCTTTTTCCAGCCCCAGGCTCCTGGAGCTCTGCCCCCTCCCTCCATCTAGCCACCCGGCAAGCAAGGGAAGATTCAAGCGGGTGGGGAACCAAGACCCCGGCATCATCGGGGATGGGGACCTTGCTCCAGAGTCAGGATGCTGCTCAGGGGGAAAACGGGGGTCTTCCGCAAAGACGAGGAATGGACTTGGAAGGATGGGGCAGAAAGAGGGTTCCACTCTGGGCGGGGCCAGGGACGGAACTAAGGAAGGGGTCTCACCGTTGCAGTATTGCAGCAGCGAGGATGTATCGTAGAGGCCGCAGAAAGCCGGGCCGCGCTCCGCCATCGCCCCGCCAAAGCCACCGCCGGCCCCCCCGGCCCCAGCCCGGGCCCGGTCCCCCCCCCAGGCCCTGCCTCCCGTTGCCATAGCAACGCCCTTCGTTCCAGCATCCCCAGCTCAGCCAGCCCTGCATCAGGCGGCCGGCGCCAGGCCTGGCACTGGGGTCATCCCCTAGGAAGTCCAGAAAGGGGAGTCCGGACACCCTCTGCCAGTCCCCCCCAACAGAATCTTCAGGCCCGGATTGGCTGCACCAGGGTCCCTCTAGGTACTGTCTGCCCCGCCCACAACTAGAGTGTATCCTCTCTAGACCCCCTCCTCGCCTCTTTGGAACCAATGAGAGCCTGTCGCGCAGGCTCCTCCGCCAATAGGGATGCAGATAGATTCGAGGGGGCGGGGCCTTTCTTGCTTCTCGGTCTGAAGCGGAGCCCCCAGGTCTGGGAGAAGGATGGGGTGGAGGAAGACACTGCCTCATCCCCCAAATCTTCTCCTTAATTTTTTATTGGATTCTCGGAAACCTCTTCGCAAAACCAAAGCCCGACATTATTCCCAAATCCTTCCAGGTATCCACTAGCACCACCCTGAAACTCAAGCTAGGCGAGTGTTTGGTGGTTGTTTATTAGATCTAGCCCCACCCCCAGGGCGCTTAGCCCCACCCCCTGAATCGTGTGGGTGTTTACGTTCTCTCCCCACCCACCAGCCATTAGCTCCGCCCCCTGAGTGTCGGAGGGATTATAATCTCCCGGAATTCAAAACCAGATTTTTGCAGGATTAGCTCCACCCTCGGAATTTAAACCGCTCCCCTAACTCTATCAGCCCCTCCCTAACCTCTCCAATGTCTTCTAGGTATTCGAGGCTCTGAGCTCTGCACTCACTTAGAGCCCTAGACTCCCACACCCGAGTCATCCAGTCCGGGTTTTGGCACAGTCCCAGTTGTACAGCCGGGACCAGCTGGCGGTGTCAGTCGGAGCCGGCTCGGAAATTGGGCGAAGAGAGGAGGGTAAAAAATCTGACAATGGACTTTGAAAGCAGTGGACCGCCCTTCCACGTCTCCACTGAGGGTCAACACCTGGAACGAAGACGACCCAGACCATGTTTCGAAGAGAGGGGACCCAACGAGCGCCCTACCACTGAGCTGATCCCCAGCCCTTTTAGTTTTTTATTTTGAGGCAGAATTCCCCAGGCTGGCCTCGAATTGTTCATCCTTTAGCCTCTCCTTTCTAAGAGGCTGGATGACAGGTCTGCCCCATCGCACTCGGCTTGCCTTATCTCTTTTAAACATTCAACAACTTTTCCTGATGCCAGATGTGGTGGGCACTCCTGTAATCCCAGCACTCGGGAGGCTGAGGCAGGAAGATCGTGCCTCGTGAATTGGAGGCCAGCCTGCATTAGATGGTGAGATACTATGATGAAACGCAAAAGCATCAAAACAAACAGTGTAATAGCCAGCATTGAGTGGACATTGCTATTGCCAAGCACTCACTACAAGTCCTATTTTATTTTACAGATGAGTTAAGAAGCACAAAGCTGTTTCTAGTCCTCTTAGGTAGCATGAAAATGATTGGAAGGATGAAGGGTGAGAAGGGATGTTTAAACTGAGATTCAAATGACAAGAAAGAAGCAATTATAGCTGGATGTGGGGTTGCACACCTTTGATCCCAGCACTCAGGAGGCTGAGACAGGAGGATCATTGAGTTCAAGGCCAGCCTGCATGACAAACTGAGACACTGTTTTAGAAAGAAACAAAGAAAGAAAAAAAGATGCAATTATGCCTAGAGTGCAAGGAGGAAGCTTTTTTGTATGGAAGAGTTGGCAAGTGCAAGAGTCCTGAGGTAGGTTGGAGTTTGGCATAATCCTGGAACAGCAAAACTGGTGAAGATGGAGCTGTGGCAGAAGAAGAAAACAGGAGGCTAGGAGGCCAAGGAGGTGATGAGCCTTCTGGACCTTTGAGGACCTGGAAGGCTGAAGGAAAACTTATGTAGTTTGTTACTGCAGCCTCCATGAGCTCCAGGGAGACCATAAATGAGTACAGTACCCGGTACCCAGTAAGCCCACATAAATAATAACAATGTCTATTCATTGCTGAGTGAACACCTACTATGTGAGGCATCAAGATCAACGATGGTTTCAAGGTCATGACCCCTGAGCCAGGTGTGGTGGTACGTTCCTCCGACCCTAGCATTTGGGAGACTGAGGCAGGACAATCACTGCAAGTTAGAGGGCAGACTGGACTACATAATCAGTTCCAGGCAAGCCTGAAATACAGAGCAAGACACTGTCTCAAGAAATAAAAGCAAGCTAGGCATGGTGGCACACACCTGTAATTCCAACACTTAGGAGGCTGAGGCCGGAGGATCAATGTGAATTTGAGGCTAGCGTGGGCTCTGTAGTGGGTTCAATGTCAGCCTGAACTGCATTGCAAGACCCTGTCTCAAACAAACAAACTGCAAAAATAAAACAAAAAATAGACAAGGGCCATTATCATTCTCTAGTCCCAGCTAATCTGTTACTGAGAGAAACGAAGCAGGAACCCAGGTTTCCTGCTTCCCAAACTCCAGCTCTTCCCACCCCGCCCCGTGAGTGTGAGCGCAGTTCTAGAAGTCAGACTCCTACACACACAGAGCTCAGAGCAAAGATGCACACCTAGAGGGTGGCGGGAGTCCCAGGGAGGGCCCATTCTGGGGCTCCATGTGGTGATGGAGGGAACAGCAGGCAGAATTTAGAGGGGATGTGCTGGAGGAGGGGTGGGGTAGACAGGGCTCACGGTCTCTGTCTTTTCTCTCTGCCTCTAGTCTTCTTTTCCTTACCTCATCCCCTCTTTTTGTTAAGATGGAGTCTTACTATGTAGCCCAGGTTGACTTTGAACTCATAGAAACTCTCCTGCCTCAGCCTCCCAAGTGCTGGGATTACAGATGTGTGCCATCACACCTGGCTCTTACCATTTTCTCACTCATTTCTGTCACTCTTTGTGTCTGTGTCTGGAAATAGGATTTGAAGCTGCATATGCTGGGCCCTCCTTTCATCACTTATGAACTTTGTCGCCTTGGGCCATTTACTTCTCCTCTCTGAACCGCAGCCTCCTCCTCTGGAAAATGGAGACAATACGCCTGCTACAGGTCTATTACAGAGTGAGCAGCTGTAAAATTCCAATATATGGCAGCTATTAGTGTGTATCTTTTTTTTTTTTTTGAGACAGGGTCTCACTATGCAGTTCAGGCTGCCTTGAACTCACTTTGTAGCCAAGGCTGGCCTCAAACTCACTGCAATCCTCCTGCCTCAGCCTCCCAAGTGCCATCAATTATTATTCTATTAGTTCTACTGACTTATGGCTGTCTCAGTCTCTATTTTTTTTTCTCTGTCTTTCTGTCTCTCCTTTCTTCTGTCTGTTGGCCTCCATCTTTTGGTCTTCTTTTGGGGTAACAGCTTCATGAAGCCATGGTGATGGCTGCCTGTCACAAGAGTCCCCAGTATTGCAAGGGCAGAGCCAGGCACCTAACACATGAGAAGACGGCACTAATCAGGATAGCCCCAGCCCAGGTCCCTGGTGCTCAGAGTCCAAAAAAGAGAAAAAGTTTTTGCTGAGAGAATGGATAAAACTGACCTGGCAATGGGCTTGGAAGATGACCAAGATAGACAGAGTACTTGAGCAAGATACCACACATCGATAACGCCAGCACTCAGGGAGGCTGAGGCAGGAGGATCACCACGATCTCGAGGCTGGACTGAACTATATATCAAAATCCTGTCTCAAAAAAAATGGAGGGAGACAATTTCGATAAAGTGCGAGGAGAAAGGTTGGGAGAGTTAAGAGTCTGAGAAGTCCGGAAGACGTGAAGACAGGCAGGAAAGCTCTGCAAAAGCCTGGGAAGCAGTGGAGAGGAGCCCCTGATTCCCCTGAAGGCACTGGGGAGCCACGGCAGGGACGGACAAGATGAGCTTTGGGCTTCAGCACGGCCCTCTGGCCGACGCGCTGCCCTGCCGGGTGGGAGTAGGAGTCGAAGATAGAACCAGACCCCAAAGCCGGCAGGAAAACATCAAGGTCAGCCTGTGGTCCTGGAGGCTCGAAAAGGGGCGGGCTAAGCTTGTCCTCCGCCACCAGGGGGCAGCAGGGAGCCCCACAGGACTGACAACGCGGTCCCTCCACAGGGAATGTGCGCTCAGGGTCTGGAGGTGCAGGAGGTGGAGCTACCTGGAGAGCTCCAGCCGGGAGCCCCTCTGCTTTCCGGGCTCCCCATCCTGGCTTCTGGGCCCCTGAACCCCCTACCTCACCCAGCTCCAGATTATGTCAACATTACCCGCCGCTTGTGGCCAGGACAATATTTGCCCTCAGCATCTGGGGCGGTTGCTATGAAGACGTGCACCACCCTCCCCCCAAAGTTCCAGAAAAAGCCGAAAGGAGCCGAGGCTTTCACATTGAGCTACATCCGCAGTTCATTTTCATTTCTTATTTTCTGACTGGGTCTTGCTCTAAATGGCCCATGCTGGGCTCAGACTTGAAATCCTCCTGCCTCAGCCTCCCTTAGTGCTGGAATCCTGAGTGCACACCTCCACACCCAGCCTGTTTCTTAGATCTTGTTTCTTTGGGTCACTTTCTCTGTCCCTCACCTTCTCTGGGTCTCTATCTGTTTTGGTCTCTCCAAGCCTCTCTGGATTCTTGTATTTTTTGTGTTTGTCTCTAGGTTTTGGTCTGTAGATAGCTAGCTGTCCCCTGTGTCTTTGTGTCCCTGTGTCACAGTCCCTTTGGTTTGTCCCTGGCTCTTGTCTCTTTAGGTCTCTGTCTCCATCACCCTGTGTTGGTGACCATGTCCTCCTCTGGCCACCTCTGACTCTCTCTTGTCACCTCTGGGTCCTTCCATCTTGGAGTACGCGTTCTCTCTCTGGGTCACTGGCTCTCAGGCCTCCTTCCCCGCGGTCCTGAATCTCAGGGGGCCGGTGCAGCCTCCTTGTTCTGGTCTCAGTCCCCATGGGGCGCCCCCTTTCCCCATATCTCTCTGCCTCATTTCTCCTGCACCATCTGCCCGCCCCCAGGCCCCTGCAGCTCCCCGCAGGCGCTGCTCCCGCAGGTGGCCCCAGGGGGCGGGCACGGCTCAAAGCCTCCTTCCCGGGCAGCTTTGCTCCTGCCTGCTCAGCTCCTGGTGGCGGAGGCCGAGTGACCAGAGCCAGGAGCCTCAGGCCTGGGGCAATGAAGAGAGAGAGTTAGACAGACAGACACCCAAATAGAAGATGGGAAGGGAGGGGAGAAAAAGGAGAAAGTTTCTAAAGGCTGGCAAGAGGAGACCAGTCCAGAGGAAGGGAGAGGGTGACAAAAAGAGGGGAGGGACAGGATGAGACAGCCAGCAGGAAAGGCAAAGGAGGCTGGCAGAAGTGAAGGGCAGCCATAGAGGCCAGACAGTGGGTTCAGCGCAAAAGAGGAGGCTGGATTAGGACCACAGAGAGGACTGGGGTGCGAGGAAGGGGGGTTGGGGGGCGGCAGAGGGAGGAGAGGCTGAGGCAGGGGAGTGGGATTGAGAGACAGGAGCAGCAGCATGAGGACCTGGGTCCCCTGGGTGGCAGGGCTGTGACATATGGCTCCTGGTCTGCCCGAAATTTCCTGAAGCCTGGGCATGGCACCTGCTGTCCCTTCCCCAGCGGGGAAGGCCAGTTAGAGACCTGGACTTCTGTCCTCCCTCCCTGTTCCTTGGAGAGGGTGAGGAAGCTAGGAGAGGAATCTGTCCTCCCTGCCTGGCTTACAGGCCCCAGTGTCACTGCCCCACCTTTCTGCTTCTGTCTCTCTCCTGCTCTTCACCCTTTTACCCTCTCTCCTTTTTTTTTTTTAAATGTTTTGAGACAGATCTCTTCCTGCAGCTCAGGCTGTTTTGAATTCATTATGTAGCCGAGGAGGTGATCCTCCTGTCTCAGCCTCCCAAGTGCTGGGATTACAGGCATTAGTTTCCCTTCTTTTCCTTCTGCTCCCCTCCCTTCCCTTTTTCTCTGTCTCTCTCCTCCTGCCCTCCCCTCTCTTCCTGTCTGTCTCTCCCCTTCAGCTCTCTCTTGGTCTTCTTTTCTCTTCCTGTCTCTCACACCACCTAAGCTCCACTTCCCTGCTCCTGCTCCTGCAGTGGGGTGACCCTCCCACCCCCTTGGGGCCAAGGCGACTCCTCCCCAGCCTCAGCCTCTCCTCGAGGTGCCCGGCAGTGTCAGACCGTCTTCCTTGTCCACTTGAGGATGGAGCCTTCCCAGGACCCGGAGGGCGCCAAGAATGTGGGCCAGAGGGCAGGGAGGCCCCAGCGGCCAGGCCCTGTCAAGGAACCCCACTCCCCAGACTTGTTTCCTCCCAGCCTGCAGTGTGGCCCTGATGCCACCCCTTGCTGCCTGCCCCTCTGAGGCTTCTGAGCCTCAGTTTCTCCTCTGCAATTGAGCAGGGGCTCCTCTGTCCCACGCATCCCCCAGCCCCAGGGGAGCGTGTGGTCAGCCTTGTCCACAGTGTGACTGATGAGCAGGAGGCCCTGAGAGCGGGGACTGGGTCCTGAGCTCCCTCCGTGGACAGATGCTCTCCCACAGAGGACAAAGGAAGAGCCTGGAAGCAGAGGCTGGAAACCTGTGGGCCATAAAGATTCCTGGGACGGGGAGACTGTGAGTCAGTGGGTGCCTGTGGGATCACATGATGCATCCCGGGTGTGTGTGTGTGTGTGTGTGTGTGTGTGTGTGTGTGTGACTTTTGAGTATGGCCAGGACTGTCTGTCGTGGAGAGTTGTGTGTCTGTGTAACTCTATCACTAGGTATGACCATGTGGGAGCTTATGGAAGCATGTGCCTTGGTGACACTTAGGGAGCATGTTTTGGGGCACAACTGTGGGCTCTGGAGATCGCGTGGCCTGTGTGCCTGCACGGTCCCCCAATACTGTGTGTGACTTGCGGGAACTGTGTGTTGCTGTGAGTAGTCACACAACCTGTACATTTGCTACTTTGACATCATCCCTTGAACCCTGCTCTGGGCAAAGCTGGGGACCCTTGGGGATGGAGACGTCCTGTTCCTGTCCTTCTGGGGCCCTCAGGGAGCATGGGGAGGGGGGGAGGGGGTGTTTGTAATGAGCTACTAGTGAGTGTGTAAACAAGTGTGTTATGGACAGCATTCTGGGTGCTGCAGGACACTGACTGTTTCCAGTGAGTATGTAGGAGTCCAGAGCACTGCACAAGTGGCTGTGTCACCCTGTGGATGGTGCCACCTGGTGGGTAAGAGACCAGCTCTCGGGGTGTGGATGGCGTTGTACTCCAGTGAATGAATGTGTGACTCCGAGGAACAGTGTGCGTGCATTTCCGTCCTGTGCTGCACGGGGGCTCGGCCTGGGGGCTTGTGTGCGACCTCTCACATGGCTGTGGCCCTGTGTGTAAGAGGCTGGGTGGGATGGGGTGCTCTGTGGCCTGAGGGCCAGGCGGAGGTGAGAGATTGTGCACATCGGGTGGAAGGTCCTCAGACTGTGACTCCTCTCCCTTGTGACAGCGACCACCGACCACCGGAGGTGCGACTGGCAGCAGGGGCAGGCCAGGCCCCCTGTTCCTGCCTCCCAGCTCCCCCCTACAGCCTCGGTTCCGCCCTGGCCCCGCCCCCTCCCACTGCCCCAGGCTCCCAGGCTGCCAGCGCCTGTCACCTCTTCCAGAGCAGCAGCGGCGAGGCACCAGAGGTAGCAGCGGCAGGGTCTGCGGGAGCCAGTGACCAGGCCCAGGACTGGGGACAGGTGAGGCCACCCCATCCCCTCCCCCATCTCCACTCTGGGGCCTGTGGGTCCCTCTCCAGCTCTGGCTCCTTCTCACCCCACACTTTGTCTCCTGCCTCTCTGTCCTCTGTCTCCCTATCTGTCTCTCGGTGTCTGTTTCTGTCCCTATCTCTTGAACCTCCAGAATGGCTTAATTTCTACACTTTCACGTCTCTTCCCCCATCCCCTGTATCTTCGCGTTTCTCTACCTCCTTTTTGTCTCCTAGCTTTCATTTTTGTCTGCCTTTCTTTGTCCTTGGGTTTCTGGTGTTTCGCTGTGTGTCTCATTGTGGCTGCCTCTCAAGAGTCTCTGTTCCTGTCTCCTGTGTCTCTGACACTGTCTTTCTGGGGCTCTGCCTCAGGTCCCCTCTGGCCCCTCCCTCTCCCTCCACAGTGGCCCGGGGAGTTGACAGGGAACATTGGGGGTTGGAACAAAGGATTTTCAGGCGTCTGAACCCCTGCAGATCTAAGCCCGGGGTTTGATGGTTCTCAGGTCCCTAAGTGTTAGGATGCTGGGCGAGGTCATCACGGTGACTGTTGCCTTTATCTGACCACATCGAGGAAAGTTTTGTGATGTCGGGCACCTGTCTGCCATTGGAAAACCCTTTGGGCTGGATAAATGGGAGCTCGGCTGGGCGTTTTAAGCTCCCCTTTCGGCTAGGTTTAGCAGTTTCTACTCGCTCCTCTCCTTGGTGACTCCCAGGTCTCCTGGGATCTCTAGGTCTAGACTCTGGGTGACACTGACGCTTCTGCCCAGCGCAGCTCTAGGGCAACAGCCCCCTCTGCAAACACCCTCCCCTCCACCGCCGCTGCCCCAGCAACAGTTGGGGGCGACCCGGGGCCGCAGGAGCGTAGGCTCTAGGCCACACCCACCAAGGAGGCCCCGCCCACCATCAGCCCCGCCCCGTCCCCAAATCAGGAGCCGGCCCGGCCTCCCGTGCACCTGTACGAATCCCTAAGGCGGGTGGGGGCTGAGGCTGGAGCCCCAAGGCGGAGGGCGGAGGAGCTGACTTTGCCCTGGGACCCTCCAGACCCTTCTCTGCCTTCACGATGCTGAACTCTGGGCCCCTGAGGGTGCTGCTGCTGCTGTCGCTGTGGGGACTGCCGCTCCAGAGGGCTCAGGTGAGGACGCACAGACCCCGAAGTTCACGCTTGGGGGAGGGCCTCTCAGGGAGTTTTGCCTCGCTTGCTCAGACTCAGTTCAGATTATCGTGTCCAGTCCTCCCCGACCCCCGCAAATCCTCCCGAAGAAGTCCAGTCACCGCGCCCTCTCCAACCTTCCTGAAGGGTTGCAGTCTCCTGCAGCAAATCCCTTGGCGGTTTCTAGACCCCTTCAGAGGTTTCTAGGCTACCCAGTACTGCCTAGCAAAATGAGGCAGCCCTTCCAAGCTTCTGGCTAAGGTGTTTGTGACCCCCGCGAGCAGAGTCGCCTGGGAGCTGGAGTCCTTCGCGGGGGGTGGTGTGAGACCCTCCCTTCTCTCTCCTCCTAGACAGGCTCTGGAGCACAGACGGCGGGGGAGCTGTACCAGCACTGGGAACGGTATCGGCGGGAGTGCCAGGAGACCCTGGGCGCCGCGGAGCCGCCCTCAGGTTGACTCCCCGGGCCGGAGGAGTGCAGGAGGAGCAGAGGTCTAGGGGTGGGCTAGGGGCGGGCCTAGGGCTGAGGGCGGGGCCTGAGGAGGGATCTGAAAGCGGAGAATCTGGGATCCGAGTGGACAGGGTCGGGGCGTGTAAATGGAGCTGGCCTGAGGGCAGTGAGAGCTGGAGTGGGACCCTGATCAGGAGGAGACGCCAAGAACCGGTGTGGGGGCGAACGCCTGTAGTCCCAGCACTCGGGAGGCTGAGGTTGAAGGATCGCCCGGAGTTCGAGGCCAACCTGGAATCTAGTTTTTGGATCCTTGGTGGGAGGAGCCGAGGGTGGGGCTTGGAGGGTGGGCGTGACATTGATGATAGGTGGGCGTGGCCTTTGGCCCCGCAGGCATTGGTCGGCTCCCAGTGGGCGGGGCTAGAGCAGGGCTGGTCCTGCTGCACTGTAGGTTCAAGCACGGTAGGTCCACCCGGCTTCTGGCCCCCATATCCACTTCCAGGCCTCGCCTGCAACGGCTCCTTCGATATGTACGTCTGCTGGGACTACACTGCCCCCAATACCACTGCCCGTGCGTCGTGCCCCTGGTACCTGCCCTGGCACCAGCACGGTGAGGCGCTCCCGGGGGTTGGCTATGCCTGGGCACCACTGCCCTGCAGCTCGCACCACAACCTCCGGCTTCTGTCCCCTGCTCTTTGTCCCCTCCCTCTTCTGCCAGGCTCAGTGTCTCCTTGCGCCTCTCAGAACCGTGGGGTTCTTTTCTTTCTTTTTTTTTTTTTTTAGGCTTTTTTTTTCTTTCCGTTTTTTGTTTTCTTCCACTTGGTCTTCCTGGGCTCACTGGCTATGTTGCCTCGGACAGTTTGTTTAATTCTTTGTGCCTCCTTTTCCCCACATATAAAATGCAGTTAATAATTGTACCACTTTTATGAGCTTGTATGAACACGGATCATGTAAGACACACACAGGCTTGTGACATCGTACAGTGTGTGTCCACCTCTCTCTCTCTCTCTCTGCCTCTGACCCCCTCCCTGTCCTCCCATAGTGGCTGCAGGCTTTGTCCTCCGCCAGTGTGGCAGTGATGGGCAGTGGGGACCTTGGAGAGACCATACTCAGTGCGAGGATCCAGAGAAGAATGGGGTACTTCAGGTAATCAGAGGGCAGGGGATAAGGTTAGGATGTCTAGGCAAGGTGAAAGGACTGGACGCCCAGGGTACTGCTCAGGGGTGGAGATTCCAAGTAATAGAAACCCAATTGGGACTTGCTCACAGGAGGAAAAGAGAAACACTGGCTTCTAGTTGAAAAGCCCAGTGTAAGGCAACAGCTTCAGGTATGGAGAGATCTAGGTGCTCAAATGTCAAGGTGGGGAATCTCTCTGTCTCACTGTATCATGCCTGTTTTCCTCTGTATTGGCCTCATCTTTTCTGTGTGGTGAAAAAGGTGACCCCTATTAACACCAGACTCACATCCTACCAGCCAGCAATACTGGGAGGACTGAGCTTTCTTCTCAGTGACCCCAACATCACGTCCCAGGACTGACATGTTCTGGTTTGGGTCCTGTGGTCTGTCTAGGTGAATCCCTGTGTGGGTGGAGAGTGTGTTAGACAGAATGCTCACACTGGCTGGTAACATCTCAGCCCTGGAGCTAGAGAGAGGGTCAGCCCACTCCCACAAGGGTAGGTGGTGGCTCAAGAGAAAAGTGGGCTACTGGGCAGAAACCCAGAGGAAAGGATCAACTTTCCCAAGAGGAAAATTGGGCACTGGGAAGCCCTTCCTGGGCCCGAAGGAGGAACCTCATTCCCATGCCGTCCTTGTCCCCACCAGAACCAGAGACTGATCTTGGAGCGGCTGCAGGTCGTGTACACCATTGGCTACTCCCTGTCCCTGGCCACGCTGCTGCTAGCCCTGCTCATCTTGAGTTTCTTCAGGTGGGACGCCCAGCCCTGCGTGGCGGTGGTAGAGATGTGAGCCTCAGGCTTCCCAGTAAGATGGGGGCAGTGGGTCTCACCAGCTCCAAGCATCCCTGGAGGGATCCGGGAGAAGGGCTGGTGGGTGGTTAAAGAAACTGTGTGGCCATAGACAGTTCTGCAGGGGTCCCCATGTCACCTTTCAAATTCCACAGGCGGCTGCGTTGCACTCGTAATTACATCCACATCAACCTGTTCACGTCCCTCATGCTGCGCGCGGCAGCCATCCTCACCCGAGACCGCCTGCTGCCTCCCCCTCGGCCCTACCCCGGGGATCAGACCCCTACCCTGTGGAACAAGGTGCGCCTCCTTTGGTTCCTCCGAATGGGAACCCACCTCTCCGTCAGGTGGACTCGGCACACTTACTACTTGCAAACACATCTGGAGAGGGACCTTCTTCCCAACTCAACCTCCTCCACCTCGCCTCCCTTATTGGAGTCTTCCATTCTGCCTCTCTTGATCTCGATTATGATTGGCTTTTCCACCAGTGAGAGATAGTGAGAAATTAGCTGGGAGTGGGGGAGTGTACCAATTTATTACTGGAAGAGGGGGACGACCAGAGGCTGGAAGCAAGTTGGGCCATACCACTTGTTGTTACGGTCCATAAGCTAGCGGGAAAGTTCAGTTCTTAGGAGACAGTGTGGCAGGGGCCATATTTTGGGGTTCTGGAGGAGGGACTCTGGCGACAAAAGGAAGGTGAGAATTGTTAAGGTGATCAGTATGGGAGAGTCCATACAGAGATAAAGAATAGACTGAGAGAAACCAACCACAAAGACCATCCACTGGGGATACTGATTGGGAGACTATTCGATAGCAAGAAATGGGAGTGGCACTCCCCGGCCTCCTCGACTGCCCCCTGCGCCTGTCCGACCCTCCCCAGGCCTTGGCCACCTGCCGCACGGCTCAGATCGTGACCCAGTACTGCGTGGGTGCCAACTACACGTGGCTGCTGGTGGAGGGCGTGTACCTGCACCGGCTCCTGGTGCTCGTGGGGGCCTCGGAGGAGGGTCACTTCCGCGGCTACCTGCTCCTCGGCTGGGGTGAGCCCCGACCCCGCCCCCGCCCAGCCCAGCCCAGCGTGCCTCAGCTCCCCACTGCCCACTGGTCTCCCTCAGGGGGTCTCCTTCCTCTCCAGGCTTCTGCCCCCCCACCCCGGCAGAGGAACCCCGCGGGTCGTGGGCCTGGCGGGGCCCCTGCGCGCGCTGACGGCTGCGGCGGGGTGGGGGGCGGGGGTCGGGGTCTGCACAGGGGCCCCCGCGCTTTTCGTCATTCCCTGGGTGATCGTCAGGTACCTGTACGAGAACACGCAGTGAGTTGCAGGGCCTGGGGCGGGGCCTGGGCGGTGGGCGGAGCTTTGAGGGACGTGGGCGGGGATTCGTGTTAAAGTGGGCCGCTGGGGTTGGGGGCGAACATGGGCGGGTCTGAGGAATGGGCAGGATGTGTTCGGAAGGGGCGGGGCCTTGCCGGCAATGGGCGGGGCTTTGGAGGAAATGCGAGTGGGCCTCAAAGGAGGTGGGCGGGGCCTGGGCTGCACACACTAGCAAAACCGAAAATCGATTTTTCCGACTTCTACACGGTCTCCCTCAGGTGCTGGGAGCGGAATGATGTCAAGGCCATTTGGTGGATCATACGCACTCCCATCCTCATGACCATCTTGGTACGGCCGGTTCCGCTTCCTCCAGGACGTTCTCAAGGATTTCCCATTCTGGGAAGCGAGGAGCCAACTCCTGCCCCCCAGAATGAGTCGTGTCTGGCTCAGCTTCTCTCTCCTCGCAGATTAATTTCCTCATCTTCATGCGCATTCTCGGCATCCTCCTGTCCAAGCTGAGGACGCGGCAGATGCGCTGTCCGGACTATAGACTGAGGTGGGGGAGGGGATCCCAGAGAGGGGAAGCGGGTGCAGGGTGCGGGGTCCTCAGAGCCCAGGGACCAGTGCCGCCCTTTGTCCCCAGGCTGGCTCGCTCCACGCTCACGTTGGTGCCTCTGCTGGGGGTGCACGAGGTGGTGTTCGCTCCGGTGACCGAGGAACAGGCCCGGGGCACCCTGCGCTTCGCCAAGCTGGGCTTCGAGATCTTCCTCAGTTCCTTCCAGGTGCTTGGGGCGGGGACTGTGGTCCTCCCAAGTGGGGTGTGGCGGTGGGGCTTGTGCTTTCATTTATGAATGCACAGGACCGCAAAATACTAAGCTGGAGCTGTCCTGGGTCGGGGAGGCAGCTGGATCCCAGCAGTACTGAGGAGCAAGATCTAGACGAAGTGGCACACAGCGGGGGTCAAATTCAGATTCTGTCACTTCTGGCTGTGTGGCTTTCACCTCTGGATAGAGACCAGAATAAGGGAAGTGAGATGCCCCAGGCATAGAAATAAGGAAGTGCTCAAATGTAAGCTCAGATTTTCAAATTCAAGCCAATGCTGCACACTTGGCTTAGTCCTTACTTTGCCTCACCGCGTTGGCCTCAGTCTTGTCATCTCTAATGTGGGGACAATACCAGTCTCACTTCACAGGACTGTTCATCAAACTCAGCAAAAAATTATTGAGCACTTATAGCCACTAGACTGTCTTCCAGGCTTATGGGGGAGATGCTGCCTAGAACCAAATGGTCCCTGCTCTCTGAGAGACAGACCCTAAACACACCACGTGCACAATGTCTCGATTAGATGTGCAGGGAAGGGGCAGGAAAAGAGATGCAGCCGGGTGCGGTGGTACAGGTCTGTAACCCAGCATTCTGGGAGGCCGAGGCAGGAAGAGGTAATGTTTGAGCCCAGCCTGGTCAACTTAATGTATCCAAATAAAATATTTTTTAAAGGACTGGGGATGTAGCTCAGTGTGAAGGCCTTAGATTCAATCCCAAATCCAGGGAAAGCTGCAAAGTGTTATTTTGGACAGGGTGTCAGGGAAGGCCTTCCTGAGGAGACACTGGAGCAGAGAGCTGAAAAGGTGAGGAACAGTCAGCAGATATCTGGGGTGCTCCAGGAAGAGAAACACTAGATGAGACCCCCAAAGAGGACAGTAGCAGCATTATGGATGGAGGTCAGGGTACCTCCTCTGTGAATTTGAGGCCAGCCTGGGTTTCAAAGTGAGTTTAAGGCCAGTTTAAACTGCATAGTGAAACCCTGTCTCAAAAAAAAAAAAATCCTCAAACTAGCACAAAATTTTGAAAGGCTTTTTGTTCAATCCCTAGTGCCACCAAAACATAAACTAAAATTCAAAAAAATTGGCCAGTAATCCCAGTATTTAGGGGAGTGGGGAAAGGGATAGCCTAAAGTCTGAGGTCAGCCTGGGCTACAAAGCAAGGCCCTGTCTTCAAAAAACCAAAATCAATCAATTAATTTTTTATAAAACCTATATATATATCCTGGGATATTTATTAGTTTTTAATCTTGAGAAAGGGTCTCACTATCTTGTGAAATTCCTCAGGCTGGACTTGAAGTGCCATCCTCCTGCCTCAGCCTCCCGAGTATTAGGATTATAGATATAAGCCACCATGTCCAGTATTCCATTTGGTTTTCCTCACTGGAGAGGAGGGATGTGATCTGAGTGTTGATATTTATCTCTTAAGTTATTATTCATAAATGGAAACAAACTACTTCTTTTGATATTGGGAACTGAATGCAGGTCTTTGAGCACAGGGAGCATGGCTCTGTCACTGCCCTACAGCCCAGCTCTATTTGTCTTTATGATTTGAATTTAGAGGTAGGACACTTAGAAATACAAACTATTTATAATGAATGCTATATAAGAATGAGTTACAGAGCCGGGAGTGGTGTGCAGGCCTGTAATCCCAGCGTTTGGGAGGTTGAGGCAGCAGGATCACTGCAGATTCAAGACCAGCCTGGGTTACAAAGTGAGCTCAAGGCCAGCCTGAACTGCACAGCAAGACCCTGTCTCAAAAAGATTAAATAAATAAATAAATAAATAAATACTAAGGTTAAGAAAAAGGTTAAGGCCGGGTGTGGTGGCACACATCTGTAATCTCAGCACTCAGGAGGCAGGAGGATCGCTTCCAGTTTGAAGCCAGCCTGGGATACACAGGAAGACCCTGTCTCCAAAATAAAGAAATAAATAAATACTTAAGGCTATATGCCAGGAACTCCCAATTTCTTGCATATTAACAGTGTCTTAATTCTCACAGCTACCACTACCACTGGATGGTAAAATAGATGGCCCATTTTCCAGATGAAGTAACTAAGGCACAGAGAGGCTAAGCAGCTTGCCCAGAGAGTGCAAGTAGGGGAGGGGTTGTCACACTCAGGCCGTCTACTGTCAGGTCCCCTACTGCGCAGCAATCTGGCCAGGGCAAGGCAAGAGTTTTGCGCTAGCGACCAGGTGATCTCGATACTCTAGGACTAGGGTGGCGACATCCAAAGCGCTCTGGGGCTGGGCAAGAGTCGGAGCACATTAAGGGATGGTTAGAACGCTGTCCCTGCCCGGCAATCTGACCCCCGCCCCTCCTCCGCCAGGGGTTCCTGGTCAGCGTCCTCTACTGCTTCATCAACAAGGAGGTAGGAGAGCCCTCCCTCGCCCTCTGGTGGCCACTTGGGGAACGGCGCCGCCTCTGAGCACCGGGCCTTCGCAGGTGCAGACGGAGATCCGCCGGGGCTGGCACCACTGTCGCCTGCGTCACAGCCTCCGTGATGCGTCCCGCCCGCAACCAGAGCGCCTCTCCCGGGGCTCTGGCCCCGCTGAGGTTCCCATCCGCCACGCCTTGTCCTCAAAGTCGCTTCCAGGTCCTGGAGACGAGGTCTTGGAAAGTTACTGCTAGGTGACAGGAATGTGCAATATTTATGGAGCTGCCGGCTGTGTGGTATCAGACTTGGCGTGGGAGACACTGGGGAAATGGGGGAGAAGGAAACAGAAGATGAAGTCCGTGCCCTCCTGGCGATGACAACTGTGAACACAACATCGAGTGACACATGGACTGTGTAGCAGTTATGAAAGGGATAAGGGGAGGCCCAGGGGGCCATCTCTGAGGTGACTTTGAAGCCATGCTTGACGACAGGGGTCAAGGAGACAACGGTGCAGAGAATGGGAGAACAATATTCTAAGCATAAGGCTGGGCATGTGAGAAGGCCCTGGGGCAGGAAGGCAGCTGTCTGTGGTCTCCACCCTGGAGTGGAGGAAGTCAGAGCCCTCAGGCTGGGGAGAAGTCGGCAGGGGTGCAGGGGTTGGCAGTTTGCCCCGAGGCTGAAGAGCTCAGCAGGAGTGTTTCATGGGCTGGTGTTTTCCACACGTCCCTTTGCATCTGTCGTAAGGATTCTCAGGGAAGGGGTAGAAGCCAGGTGTCCACGAGGAGGGGACCGCAGGACGATGGTAGCTGTGCAGGATGGTGGCTGAGGAGGGCGAGCAGTTGGGTTCTGGTGCTGTTTGCCAGGCTCTGAGCCGGACTTGCATGAGGAGCACAGCAGAGACAGGGCCAGGGCACCCACTGGGGCGGAGCAGAAAGCTGGGGAGACTGGGTTCAGGGCTGTGGGGAGGACTGCTCTTTGTCTGTGAGGCTGGCATCATCTGTAGGGTACTCTAGGGAGGGTGGATGTGAGTCCTGGAGTCCGGGAGAGGTGAACCCCAACATAGAACACGAGAAGGCCAGGATGCGGAGATACACATAGGCAGTCTCACAGCTGAAAGTTCTTGTCCAGAGCATTGAGGACCAGAGGCTGGGGATTTAGCTCAGCGGCATAAGCACCTGCCTTGCAAGCGCTTAGTCGTGAGTTTGATCCCTGGTACTGATTTAAAAAAAAAAAAAATTGAGGACCAGTGGAAGGCTGGGGAAGGTTGCAGGCCCCACCCTCCTGAGAGGGAGAAGTCAGGGAGCAGCCCAAGGCCTCATCCTGGCTGGACCTCCATCCACATGCAAGACCCTACTCCAGGGCACCCCCCCAACACAGAGACACACAGCATCCTGGGGTCTCCAGCTCCCAGGCAGATGTGCCCCACAGCTGAACTTGGAGCCTTTTCAAGCGTATGTCCCTGCTGTACTCTGTACCGCACCTCTTTGTGTTTTGGTGGGGTGGGGGTCTAAGGCTAGGGTCCAGTCAAATAAAGCAGGAGACACTGTTGCTCTGTAAATTTCTGTGGCCGGGCCATAAAGGGAAATGTCTGAGGGAGGCTGCAAGGCTGGCCGGGTTTTGTGAACAAGAAAACCTGGACCTCAAGCCACCCACGCCTCTGTGTACCTCGGTTCCACTTTTGGAGGATGGGTAAAATGATGGCACCCCCATCCTAGGGGTGCCTGAGCCCACAGATGCATGGTGTGGATCAGCGTGTGGCCGTGTGCTACTCCTGTGCTTTGGTTTGATTTCCAGCCCTTGAAGCAGGAGATGATTTTGGCCAGGGTGGGCAGGGATGAGGAACTCGAGACTGATACCAAACAGGGTCCCCAGGACAGCAGTCTCTGATGATGCCAGTCTGCAAGGCAGGCGAACCCATTCCACTTCCTGGTAGTTCAAGTCAACAGCTATGGGAGGCAAGACAAGGATCCTGGGGCCGGGACTCCAGGGTTTGCTATTGCCTTGCACAAGAACCAGGATTAGGACAGCCTCCTGCCAGAGACCTTTGCCCTGAGGTAAAGACTAGGGTGCTGAGCTCTAGCTGCCTCCCACCACCCCTCCAGTGCCGGCATGGAGGGTGGCTCCCTAGGTTAAATGCAGCTTCACCATTCTCTAATTAGCTAGCCTCAGGTGAGCTATTTTACCTGCCCTTGTGAGGCCTCAGCTTGGAATCCAGTATCTACCCTGTGAAAGTTATTCCAGATAGACAGAGGTAGACCACTCTGCAAACACTGCCCTGATCAGCCTTGTACATGCTGCCTTTTCTCTGCTGGGGCAGGGTCCCCAGCTCCACCTCCAGGGCTCCAGAACTTAGGATGTGCCTCCCACAGCTCAAGAGCAACTGGAAGCCAGGGGAGTTGGCACACACCTGTAATCCCAGCACCTGGGAGACCGACGCAGGAAGATCCCGTAAATTCAAGGCCAGCCTAGACTACGTAAGTTGAGTTCAAGGCCAGCCTGGACGACATAGTGAGACTCTTAGTCTCAAAAAACAAAAAACAAAACAAAATGCTGCAACAGGCCGCCAGTTGTGGTGGGTCACACCTGTAATTCTGGCATTCTAGGAGGCTGAGGTAAAAGGATTGCAGGTTCAAACTCAGTCTGAGCAACTGAGCAAAAAAAAAAAAAAAAAAGTCTAGGGACATAACTCAATGCTAAGGCACTGGGTTAACTCCCCAGTACACTGCTGGGCATGGTGGCATACAATTGTAATCCCAGCACTCAGGCAGATCACTGTGAGTTCAAGGCCAGCCTGGGCTACAAAGTGAGTTCAAGGCCAGCCTGAACCGCAACGTGGAACTGTCTCCAAAAACAAAACAAAAATCCCCAGCCGCACGCACGCACGCACGCACGCACACACACAAGCCATTTAACCCTGTACCCACCTGCTGGTTGGCTCTACCTGGAGGACAGACAAGAAACAAGCAGAGCACAGAGCCATGGGTGGAACAGGGCAGCAAGTCAAGAACCTGCCTTGAGCTTTCCACAGCAAACAGCACCGTCCCTTCCTCTGTCTCCTTGAGGCTCAGACATAAAGCCATGATCCAGCACAATGGGTTTGAATCAAGCATTATCATCTCCTGGATCAGTGGCCTTGGGAGGTGATACACCCCTCTGTGCCTCAGCTTCCTCTTCTGGAAAAAGGAGTGGCTGCTGGCCACAGTGCACACCCCTGCAATTCTAGCACTTGAGAGGCTGAGACAAAAGGATGCCAAGTTCCAGCCCAGCCTGGGCAAATTAGCATGGCTCTGTCTCAAAATAAAAAAGGAAAAATGAGCTTGGGACATAGCTCAGTGTGAAGGCCTTGAAGTCAGTAATTTCAGTCTCCAGTTCTGGAAAAAACAAAGGTGCCTGCCCTGGAGTTGTCAGCAGGACCCCTAAACAATGCAGGGCCTGGCACCCTTGAAGCTCAGCCAGGGTCACTGCCAGTACTCACATACTGAGTGCTCTATGCACCTGCTGCCCTGCTCACAGGGCGGGCTGGGGGTCTTTTTTGGACACTGCTGTGTCCCTAGCTTTACAACACAGGGCTCGGCACAGAGAAGACACTTGGGCAATGTTTGCTGATAGAATAAATGAAAAAGAAAAAAGACTGCAACAATTTCAAGCAAGGACATGTCTCCCTAACCTATGCCCCATACAAATGCCGACAGCAAGGCCTGGAAGGGGCAAAGACAGCGCCTTTGACTTGCTCAGGGGCCACAGCCTAGGCGCTCAGCCCCATGCCCAGCTCCTTCTCTGCCAGTCCTTAGCACTCAAGGGGTCTGGGGATAGACGGACACCACTAAGACTGAAAAATAAAAAAACCACATAGCACTTTATTATCACTATAGTCACAGAGTACGGGGCTACAAGGGGCAGGGAGCAGGTCCTGACAGCAGGGAGGAGCCCCTACTTGCCAGCGATGAGGGGGTTCCGCAGCACCACGATGACCGAGTCCCCACGCAGGAACATCTTGGAGATGTAGCGGTCCTTGTTGACTGGCTTGGACTTCTTCTTGCCCTTGCCGCTCTTGGGGACCTCAGTCCACATCTCCTTCACATTCTCCAGCACCATGTTGCAGTGCCTGGGGAGGCAGAGCAGTGAGGGTGGGGGCTTCAGACCCCCTCTAGCAGCACTGCAGTGACAAGGGGTCAGGCCCTGGAGCCAGGACGAGCAGGCTGCCAATGCCACATCTTTTTGTTTTGTTTTTTTCCCAGACATGGTTTTGCTCTGTAATTCATGCTGGTCTCTACTATGTAGCTCACGCTGACCTCAAACTTGTGGCTTTCCTTTTACCTCAGTCTCCTGACTGCTGGGATTATATTAATGTGCTACCATGCCCCGCATTCTTTTGCTTTTTTGAGATGGAGTCTCAGTAAGTAGTTCTTGAACTCATTATGCAGCCTACGCTGGCCTCAAACTTTCAGGCATCCCCCTGCCTCAGCCTCCGAAATACTAGGGTGAAAGACATGTGCCACCATGCCCAGTACCTGCCTACTCTTAGTCTGAGGTCTGGACCAAGTACTCTGCCCCTCTATGCTGTTTTCCTCCTCTAGACAATCAGCACCTTTTTACAGGGCTGCTGTGAAGATGGAATGAATGAATACGGCATCTGTTAACCCCTTAGAAGGGAAACTGGCATAAAGCAAAAATGGTTCCCACTGTGCCACTAACTCTTAAGTACTTGAAGGCAGCCACAGAGATGCACCAAGCACCATCTGGCTTGGGACCCAGAGGTTCCTGGGATGCTGGGAATGGGGCGGCACCAGGCACCTGCACACAGAGCCCCTGCCCTCACAGCCAGGGGTGAGCAAGTGGGCTGGCAGCATGGTCAGCTTGTTCAACAGATGCTTGCTGAATGCAGACAACAAACACTGCTTGAAACACAGGCACCAGAGCTTCGACTAAGATGACACCCTTGTCCTCATGGCTTGGACATTCTAGCCAGGGTAAAGAATAAGAAAGGAGAGAGGGACAGAGACCTGTAACACACTTTCAGGTGGTGGTAACTGCTACAAAGAGCCATTTAGTTCTTAGAGGCTGCCGGTTTAACCAAGCCAAAGTCTATACATCTGATGGGAATGTCACTGAGCAGTAAGACAGAGGGCACTGGGTACGCCTATCATCCTAACACTCACTCAAGAAGTTGAGGTAAAAGAAGAAAAAAGAAAAAGACACTGACATAATTAGACTGCAAGTTCATATGGCCAGCATGAACTACATAGTGAGACCTATCTCAAAAAAAAAAAAGTGCTACAGCTGAGGCAGGAGGATCGCTGCAAGTTCACGATCAGACTGGGCTACAAGGTTAGTTCAAGCCCAGCCCAAAGTGTATAGCAAGAACCTGTCCCAAAGACAAAAACAGAAAAGAAAAAAAGGTCGAGGGCATGCTCTCTGTGTTGCTATGGAAGAATCTCCAGAAGACAGAATGAAATGAGAAGGCAGGTTAGGGACCAGCATGCACAGAAAGTTACATTCAGCAGCAAAAATAGTGAGCTAGGGGTTGGGGGTGTAGCTCAATGGTAGAGCACATGCCTAGCATGCATATGGCCCCAGGTTCCATTTCCAGCACTGCAAAGCAAGGCAAAGCAAAACACGGCAGAGGGTGCTGGAGAAGCACATACATTGCTTGTTCACTTACGCAATGTGGCCTCTGTAGAAGTTTTCTTTCTTTCTTTCATTTTGTTTTTGTCTTTTTGAAACAATTCTGTCTTTTTGAGGCAATTCTCCTGCCTCAGCCTCCTGAGTGCTGGGATTACAGACCTGTACTACTATCTGGCCTCTGAAAGATTTCGGAAAAGCAGCGGCCAAAAGGTGGTTTAGGTAAACTGGAGATGGGCCCGGAAAACTATTTATTGAATTATTATTAGTTTTGGAAGTTATGAGATTACATAAACAGTTCAGAAAACAGCAAGTTAAAAAAGTAGCATTGCCAATGAGGGAAATTTTCCGGTTTGATTCAATGAAAAAACCACAGTCTAAAACTGAAGTCTCACTAGCACTGACTTAAGCCATAAAAGACCCTTGCATCTTTCTATATGTGTGGTGTGATGGTGAAGTAAGACTCCTGTGAGAAGAGCTATGAAATCAGCCACACTGAGAGTTCCTGCAGAGGTGGCTGGGGCAGGAAAGGAGAGAGATGCTTCACTGGGTGCCTTTTATTTACGTTTGGAACTCTGCCTCAGCTGCCAACACTCAAGAAAGTAACATTAATTGGGTAAATAAATAGGGAGTGTGTGTGATGAAGAATGCTTTAGCTGATTTGCTAAGTTGTTCTCAGACTTTGACAATGTGTGAAAAACAAGATGCAGAAGAGCCCATGGAAGGTTCTATTTTAAAAACAACTTATGGGGCCGGGGATTTAGCTCAGTGGCTTAAGAGCCTGCCTGGCAAGCGTGAGGTCGTGAGTTCAATCCCTGGTACCAAAAAAAAAAAAAATACTTATGATGGGGTTGAGGATTTAGCTCAGCAGCATAATCGCCTGCCTTGCAAGTACGCGGTTGTGAGTTCAATCCCCAGTACCAATTTAAAAAAAAAACAAAAAACTTATATTATGATGTCAGTCACATCTCTGTAAAGTTCTGACACAATACACAAGCACAGCTGACACCACACAGAACCCCTGAATGCACGTATGCTAGTGAGTATGTGCCAAACATGGAGGCTAATGGAGGAAAAAGAAGTGAGGGAAAAAAGAAAACTCAACTTCCAAAAAAAAAGAGAAGGAAAAAAAAAAAAAAAAGAGTGACACTGTTATCTTCAGGCTTGAGAGCAGGAAACCAAAGAACAGTGGCATAAAGTGACTTATCTAAGGTGACAGTGGCAGAGCCTGTGTCTGAGTCCAGGTCTGCTGACTTCCTGGGCTTAGCATTTCCTGTTCTTGCCCTCATCTGCCTTAAGTGGAAAAAGGCTCTGAGTGAAACCCAGGTCACGGTCATACAACAGTCAGTGGCAAGAACATTCTCAAAGTCAGCCTCACAATGGTGTGAGGAAAGCACTTCCTGAATGCCAATAAAAGGCTGCAAGTTACAGCCACATACAGCAGCACACAAGTACAATCCCAGCTGATCAGGAGGCTGAGGAAAAAGGATTACAAATTGGGTATCAGCCTGGGCAACTGGGGCTGCTTCTCCAGACCTGGGCATAACACCTCCCAAGTCCTCGATGCTCACCTGTCGAAGGCCTTTACTCGGCCTAGGAGTTTTTTGTTGTTGCGGCAGTTGATGAGCACCTGGGTGTTGTTCTTGACTGACTGGGTCAGCACAGAGAGCGGACCTGTGTTAAATTCCTCCTCCTCCCGCTTTTGCAGCTCCTCTGGGGTCATCTCACTCTTGGGCTTGTTGAGGAGGCTCCTGAACAGACAAAGATAGACCCCTAGGTGAGTGGCTCAGACTGGGAACATGGCTGGTCATTGCTTTGTACTGCTTCCCCAATCTTGCCACCAACACCCACACTGAAACCTATTCTATCCACAGTGCTCCCCATCCCCACTGACAGCAACGTCATCTCCCTAGTTTTCTAGGTAAATACTCTTAACATGTCTTCTCATACCCTATGTCAAAGCTATTGGCAAATCCTGCTACCCACCTTTCAGAATCGAATTTTCCCAACATTGAACCTACCACTGAATTTGATTTGGTTCTTGTCTAATTTGGTTTTCGACCAGAATCATGGAAAGAATGAAGTACATGAACTGGGCTACCACTGAATACCCAGTCATTTCTTTTCCGGAATCTCCATCTTCCCTCTCCTGGAGTTTTACTAGTCTCTTTGCTTCCACTCACGCTTCTGACAATCTGTCACAGACCACTGTGAAGGGTTGTGCTAAAACCTAAACCATATCATGTCACCCTTTGAAGTCTTCCCATAACTCCCATCTCAGTGCAAAAGGAAAACCAAAGCTTTCACAATGCCCTACATCCGCCTCCTCTCTCACACTGTTGCAGGCTCTATCATGTCACACTGTTTCAGCCAGTGGCCTCCTGGGTGGTCTTCTGAAGACAAGAGGCAAACTTTCATCTTTTACCCTTGCCTGGAATTACCAGATATCTGGATGCTTCACTCCCTCACTTTCTTCAGGTCCTTGCTCAAGCGTTTCTTTCTCAGTAAGTCCTCCTGTGACACTTGCTACACTACACTGTTGTCTTTTCCCACTGTTGTTGCCCTATTAGACTGTTTATTAACAGCCCTGTACACATGACACACTACATATTCCTTTATTATCCCATGGCCTGAGTACTTTGTTCCCCTCAAAACCTATAGCAGGAAATGTTTTTCTTGGGGATGAGGACCTTTCATTCACTGATGCATCTCATGTGATCAATGCAGTGCCTGACACGTGAACACTCAATGTAATATCTACCATACAAACAGCAAACTCAGTTTAGTGGCTCACTGCGTCAGAGTCGCAAATCGGATAAAAAAAAGTCACCCGACACCGGCTTAAATTCTCCAGATAAACCCCTTGCTTCAAGTCGTTATTAATAATAGACCTCACTTCCCTCCCCCGGGCAATTTATTCTTAAAAATAGCTTCCCCTTAACATTGGTTTCAACAAGAACATCACCGAGAGATCCTAGCCCGTTATGTGACTAAGACGTCTCCTCTCCAGAACTCACAATCCGGTAAAGGCCCCATA
>PVJX010026574.1:0-25711 GCA_004027295.1 Dolichotis patagonum | reverse complement strand
GTTTCTTCCTTCTGAGGGCATCATCTCCCGCGGCCTGACTTCCTTCCACATTTCTTTTATCCTTCTCTTTCTTCCCTGTTTCTTTGTCAAGTGTTGGTTAAAATCGCATGTGAAGAATCATATGTACAGGGATTTTTCTCTAGCAATGCAGGGTACTGAGCTTTCAACTTTTAAATCACCCAAAGAATTAAACTATTGACCGTTGGTTTTCTTCATTGGAAACCAATTTTTGTAAAATGTGACATAATTCAATACCTTCCCCAAAGTACAGATTAACCCAGACAGGCTTTGGAAACTATAATGATTAAGCCCTTCTATACCTAAGTTCGCTGAATACAGGGATGGGGTGCTTTCTACTCACGTCTGTAACCTCAGCATCTAGAATAATGTATAAATATTTTTGGGTTAATGACTAAAATGATGGGTAAGTAAAGTCTCAAATGTGACAGGACTTGAAATCAAAAGCATGAGTTCCATGTTAAGGAACTAGGAACAAGAATGGTACAAGTGTGTTCAACAAAACACTAATAAAGTCTGACCAATTAAATGCATAGGATGCATTGCTTTCAATGTATTATTCCCTGGATAACATAATTTTAACATAAAAACATTCTATATTTCTCTATAATGTAAGCTACTTGAAAGTGGATATTAGGCTCTCAGATAATACTTGTTGAACGTTTAAAAAAAGGAAAATCCAAGCACATAAGACTACTATCTCAACCTGTTTTGTGGATTGTGAGCATAATGTTCCTACAATTCATTTATTATGTCGATTTCAACATAAACAGAGATGCCAGTTTTGTTTCCCCTTTAAAAGACTAGAAAATGTTAATTTTTTAAAACAGGCTTTGTTCTGTTAAAAGATACCTGCTATGGCAGTAAATACTGCTTTTGAAAATATTGTTGATAGAGGAATAAGACTTACTCCTCACAGCATGCCAGGAAATATTTTTTTCATGAAATTAAAGAGCAACATGAATTTGCTCATGTTACTTCTACCTCCAAAATTTTATGTTCAGACTTTTAAAAAATTATCCTTGGGGAAGGAGTGCCTTTGTAAGTCACTAGGATTTTTCATTGTCACTGGACAGAAATCTCTCACTGATTCAGCATCTTTTGGCCCATCTTGGTTCATACTGGATTGGGTCTTGATAAAGCTGTTTTGAGGATGTTCTGGAAATCTGGTAAAGTAAGCCAAGGAGATGCTACCAAAAACGGTAACTGACTTTGGAAATCTGACGCCCAAATAAGGAAAGACACCTTAATGTCCAGGAAGCTTAGAGAGGGTAAAGATCTCAGATCTCACATTCATTCCCCTGTAGAATGATTAAATCACTATTTATTTTTTAATTTTTTGTTTTAAAGTGGAAAAAAAACTGAATAAAAACAATGACACAGAATTTCAAAACAAGATACTAGGAAATTAACAATGGTTATTATATATTGTCTTTAGGGTAGTTGCTCAGATTATAAGACACAAGTATGCAAAATAAATCAAACAATATAAGTACAAACCATTCTTTTCAATGAACTAAAAGAATTAAAAATATAATTATATTAGCTATCATGTGTGTATATATGTATGTGTGTTCATAAATACACATTTATTTTTTCTTTCCTTTCTTTTATTTCTCCTTTCTCTATCCCAATTGTTCTTTCATTTTGAACAATTTCTTCCCCTTTAACAATATCTATTATACATTTTTATATTATTAACTCTTTGAGTTTATTACACTAGGGAGACATTATGATTTTTACACATGCACATCTGATTTATATCACTTATGAGTATGGTCTGTAGTTGCATCCATTTACATATAAAAGCCTTGAGTTTATACTTCTTTATAGTTGAGTAGTACAAGAATACTATTGATTTTTGAGTGTTGACGTTTGTATCCAGCTATGCTACTGAATTTGATCATTGAATTTAGAAGTCTTTTGGTAGGGAGTCTCCCTAATGAACATAGGTGCAAAAATTCTCAATAAAATACTAGCAAGTAGAATGCAGCAAATCATCAAGAAGATTATACACTATGACGAAGTAGAATTCATCCCGGGAATGCAGGGATGGTTCAACATATGTAAATTAATAAACGTAATACACCACCATATCGACAGAGACAAGGACAAGAATCACATGGTCATCTCAACAGATGCAGCAAAAGCTGCTGATAAAGTCTACCACACATTCATGAGAAAAATCCTAGAGAAAATTGAAATAGATGGTCTTTACCTCTATCTGATAAAAGCTATCTATGACAAACCAGGGCCAGCATCATACTACATGGACAAAAACTGAAAGCTTTCACTCTAAAATCAGGAACAAGACAAGAATGTCCAATATTTATTTAATATAGTTCTGGAAATGTTAGCGACAGCA
This sequence comes from Dolichotis patagonum, assembly GCA_004027295.1. Classification (NCBI taxonomy): domain Eukaryota; kingdom Metazoa; phylum Chordata; class Mammalia; order Rodentia; family Caviidae; genus Dolichotis; species Dolichotis patagonum. The sequence goes on along the minus strand of PVJX010026574.1, from coordinate 23,328 downwards.
ATTAGACAAGAGAGAGAAATAAAAGGAATAAGGACAGGAGAGGAAGAAGTTAGATTATCACTGTTCACAAATGATACCTCACATAGAAGACCTCAAATCATCATGTTCCAACTGAGCTATGGTAGTGATCCACTAATAGGTCATGCAACCATTTAGTGTGCTATGCCAACATTGAACACACACACAAAAATAGTTCAAAGGATAGAAAATACCAAGTAGATATCACATAGTAAGATTATTACAGTCTGGTGAAATTTTATTTTGAGGGGTATATGTGTATGCATGTATGTATAGATAGTATACAGGCACACATAGTAGATCTTTGTGTAAAATGTATTTATTTCTATAGAAACATTCACAAAATTTTAAAACTGTTGTGGTTCCTATCAAAACAACCTTCAGAGACTTTCAAACACTATCATTACTTCTGTAAAATCCTGACAATACGATGAGCATCATCCAATGCAAGAGAAAAACAGGATATGAGTGAAAAGGTTTTGTTCTTCAAAGGAAAGAAGCACTGAGCAGACTTATTGATTTTGGACATCAAAAACTAGGATCATGAGGCCCCCAACCCCTTCCATGTATTAGATTGGACTGGAAACAGGGCATACGCTCTATTCCATCCCTGGTGGAAAGTGGATGCCAGCTATGCCTAGAGTGCTTTAACATAAGCTGAGACAGAAAATAGTCCAACCGAGGGATTTCAAAAAACATTTTTTCAAAGTGTAATGGACATATTGGAAAGCACAGCTAGGAATTATTTTTCTATCTTGAGAGGCAAAAAAGGCAGAGTAACTTTCTCCAGCTCCTCCTTCTTTAGCATGTTGTATTTCTATCTAAGGAACTTTGCAGAATCTATACTGGTTTTTCAAGGAGAGGGAAAATATTCTAGAAGCAGAAATGCTTCATATAGAGAACTTCTCTTCTTAGTATACAAGTTCATAGTTTATATAAATTTTATATTTATACAAAACATTTTTCTGTAATTTGACTTTAACTAATGTGTTACATTTCATTCTTATTTATAAAAAACAGTTTTTTGGTGTTTTAAAAAGTAAAACCTCAGTGTTAGCTCAATAACTTCGAATTCCACAGCATTCCAGTATAATAAATGATGATTTGTAAAATAGAGGTTTTCATAAGGGCACAAAGTTTAAAGGTTTTGAAATGTGAGGGTGACAAAATGTTAAACAGGAGAAGAAACAGTTTCTTTTAAAACACAATAAATTGTGCTTTTACTGGAGCTGCTTTGGACGTTACACCATTTTACAAGATAACCAGATGAGACCCCTGACTACTGCGGTGCTTACATTGTGGTCAGGAGAGAAAGGTATGGAAAAACATTAAACAATGAGTGGGTATTTAAGACTGTATTCAGTGCTATGGCAAAGAGAAAGGCAGGGTAACCTCATGGCGAGATTCAGGTACAAAGGAGAGTAAGTGTGTCACTGAGGGGTTCAGCTTTGAAGTGAGATTTCAATGACCAAGGAAGTTAGCCAGAATTTCCAGGGATTAAAATAAGTATGAGTACTAGTATTTAATTAATTAGCCTTTACTTTAAAAGCTTCCAACTTCAAAAGACAATGAAGTAGAACTCTGTTAACTAGGGAAACAAATCCGAGCAGATGAAGATGTTCATAGTTTACCTTAAATGGATCCATTAGGCACTAAGGGGAGGGCTTCTACATACTCTGGTTTAAGGTACAAGTAACACCTCTAAATTATGGGGATGTAGCCCCGGATTGAGTAGCTCACAGCCCTGGTAGCCTGGTTAGCAGGTTTTATGCATTGGAAAAAGCAAAGCTATTAGGACGAGCAATTGAGAGTGTCACTGATGAATGGCTTCGGCCCATAGCCGAGGGGACATGGTGGCTGCACTCAGGCTGGTGGGTTACTCCAGGCCTTTAAGCACCAAGGCCACTTGGAGAGATCTTTTCTCAAGCCTAAGGAATAATTATAGCCTCACGAATCTCGGGAGAGTGTGGAAAACTTGAAGACTACTCAGAGGAGGTCAAAGGAGATGATTAAGAATTGAATAATGGGGCCTCTGAGAAAAGGTATAGCCAAACTGGAATTACTTAGCTGGGATTATTTATCTCGGCAAGGACACATCCAAAGTGTGGCTTAATGTGGCCTTAAAGAAATGAAAGTTAGTAGTGACTAACTGTTCTTTATGACCTCAGTGAACAGAACAAGTTGATATAGGAGGGGTCAGGTTAGAGATAAGAATTTTGGATTATAAAGTATCCCAAACATAGTCATTTACCAAGAAAATGCTTTGGGTCTCTCTGTTTAAACTGTCGGTTAGGGATTGTGAACCAGGGAGCCCCTTCCATACAGATGAGGTTGGTGAGAGATCGAGTCAGTGAGAGATTTTGTAGGTACATGGGTACTAGTGTTCCTTTTATTCTGGGAAGAGAATTGGCAACTTTTATTATATTAGGTCTGTATCTCAAACTGTTTAAAAATCATTGCTTTAAAAAATGGATTATATTATCATAGTTTTAAATCAGCTGAAGGGCACTTTGGTCTAAATGAGAAGATGGGACAAGATATATTTTCTTGTTTGCCACCATCTAAGGAGGTACCTTGGAGACTGAAATCTGCATGCCAGCTCTAAAGCTGAAGGAGGGGAAGTGGGAGGGGACAGAGAGGGGGAGATAAGGAAGGGGATAGGGAAGGGAGAGGGAGAGGAGGAGGAGGGGGAGGGGGAGAGGGACAGAAAATAGAAGTCTGATACTGGGCTTGGAAAGCTACATTTAAATGAAAATGCACTTATAAATATATTTAGGAATACTTGTTATAAACTGAGGGTGGGGGTAGGGGGTACTCCTCTGGACTAGTACCATCTTAAAAACATTTGTAACATATGAGCAAATAGGAGAAAGGTATTCTGTGGAATATTTAAAACATATGGTTTTGTCTGTATTCTTTCCAAATGTTTGAGAAGAGTGAACAACTCGTACCTGTATACAATCGTGACTATGAATGCACTGTTCTGCTTTAACAAAAATGTATTTATAAGCAAGCTGTAAACTGCTGAAAGAATCATAATGTTAATAAGTAGGAGGCTATCGAGTTCCATATTAAATTTCTCATACCTAAAGCTTATTTTGCAATGAACAGTAATTTTAACTTGATGGATTAAACAGTTTTCAGTAAGTATAAAAGTGAGAGATCCACAGGAAGTGATATAACAAAAACACTACCAATTAAGCAAATAGATAATAGTCATACACACTCCACCACCCATGAATTTATTTTAATGAATTGTGCGAAGTAGAGAAGTTGCAGTATTTGTACAACAGGTGAAACACAAAATTCTACCTTGTTCTTCTCTCCGGAACAGTAATAGAAAATATAAAGCCTCTGAGGCCTAAGAAGCTTGTGGGTATCTTTTAACAATGGTTGGTTTTTCATAAGCTTGCAATAACTTTTCAATTTACTAATCAGTAATAATTTCATTTTATACAGAGCCATTATTTTATAAGGTCTGATGAAGTATTAAGTATTCATTAGCCTTTAGTCCATTGTTAAAAAGAAAGGGCGGTAGTACAAACTAGTGGGAAAACTGATAATCAGTAATGTTGACAGATAACTCAGGATTAGAAATCTGCTCTCTGGGAATCCAAAACACAAGGCATAGTGGTCAGAATAGAACTGAAAGGGACAGACCTAAACTCCTGGGACTTACGTGAGATGTTTGTATGAAGTCATTGGCCTCCATCCTTTTCAGACTTGAAGAACTGCATGCAATGAAACAACGAGTTCAGACTGCAAAAATTAGTAACACATGGAGCTAAAGTTTTAAGATTTCATTTGAGAGACAGCCAGGCAAACAAATATATTAAGGGAAGAATTGTTTGAGTCATACAAATGACTTAAAGTTAGAACTTACATAAGTGACCAGTTCAAATTGGTTATATTGTACATATACAGAGAGAACCTAATTAAGAAAGTAAAACTACTTCATTTTACAAGTATAAAATTATAAAATCATCAATACAATGGTGTAGTCTCACACAGAAGCGTGTTGAGGTATCCAACATCTTTCCACAGTGCATGAAAACATGATTCGTTACAAGGGGAAGAAAGTCCATATTCTTAACTTTCATATATACTTTTTTAAATTTGAAAAGTAGGAGAATATATATATGGATATATGTATATGTATATGTATATATATATATATATATATATATATATATATATATATTCACATGTTCTGATGGTCTTTTAGCCTAGTTGAGCTTTTTAAAGCATTTATTTTTGGATTTCTCAAAATACCTAGGCCTTGCCTAGGTAAGTGTATTACCCCAGGGCAAAAAACTCAGGATACCAAACAAAGAATGATTCAAAATATCAGTTTCAGTGAAGCCTCCTTTAATTAAGGCCCCATAAATCCATACTAAGGTGCTTGTCTTTTCTTGTTTTATAAGTTTTCTATAAAGACAAGTCATGGCTTTAGGAAAAGGATATTTTGGTCTATGTTAGGACATTCTGAATCCTGATGTGGTATGGAAGAATGCACAAAAGGGAAAATGACAATTTTCATTTATTCTTATTGTCTCTTTCACTCTCCCAACTATGTAATATCAATAATCAAATCACTTCTGAGGACATCCAGTGAGAACAAAGCAAAGAAGGGTGCTAAGTTTGGTAAAGGGCATCAAATTCAGAACATCAGTTTATTTCATCTAATTCACAGGAAGTCCTCAGTGTTGTACATCTATTACTCTAGCGAGGACCTACACCGTACCCTCAAAGGCCCATGTGTTGAAGACTTGGTCCAGTATCTGTGGTGTTACTGATAAGTGGCACTAACTTTAGGAGGTGTGGCTTAGTGGAAGGAAATAGGGACACTGGGGGTATGCCCTTGAAGGTGACATGGGGTCCCTGGTCCCCTTGATTCCTATCTGCCATAAACAGGTTTTCTCCACATGTGCTCCTGTCATGATGCCCTGTGCTACTAACACCCAAGCAATTAGGCCAAGTGGCCATGGGCACAAACCTCTGAGACCAGAAACCAAAATAAACACTTCCTCCCTTTAACTAGATTATCTCACATATTTTGTCACAGTGACAGGAAGATGACGAGCATATATACACATGTAAATATGAATACATGCTTAAATTTGTCAACTTAGAATAAAAATATGGGTTTCATATAGATGGGTATTAATACATCTATTTCAACTGAAAAATGAATTTAGCTTTTTCTTACTGACTTTGCTGATTAAGCTAGATGATAAATTTTTTCGATTAATTAAATGATCTACAACTGCAGCTGCAAAATATATTTTAAAAACATGAGGTCTATTAAAGTATAATTCAATTACAGTAAATTCTCCCATTTTAAACTGTTAACTTTGATAATGCATGCAATTATACAACACCTAAAATTAAGATACAGACTATTTCCATGGGGTATTGTTATGTCCTTTTGTTGATTCTCTCTACTTTTAATCTCCGCATATGCATCCACTGTATGGACATTCCACCATGTGTCCATTCACTTAATATTAATAGACATTAGGGTTACTTCCAGTTTGGAGAAGTTATGAATGAAGCTGATAAAACATTTATGTATATAGAATACATGGGATATATTATTCCTATTGTATAAACAGCTAGGAACAGGACCGCTGAGCTATATGTAAGTGTATATTTAACTGAACATAATCAACTGCTAAGCTGTTTTCCAAAGGTCTCTCTCATCTTACATTCTCACAAGTAAGAGAGCTCCAGTAGTGCTGCGCACTTGCCGACAGCTGATACTGTCAGAACTTAAAATGTTATCTGTACCACAGGCCTTTAATGGTGCTATATCCTGTGACTTTAGTATGCATGTTCTAAATAACTAATAATGTTGGAAACCTTTTCATGTGCTCATTTGCCACAGGCGTGTATACTGTTTATAGCTTTAGTCTAGTTTTCATGGAGTTGTTTTGTTATCATTGAGATGTGAGACATACATCCTAGACACAAAGCTTTATAAAGTGTGACATCAGTGTACTTAACACATGGGACTTAATAATTCCATTTTATCAAGATATATTGTAGTGGCAAACATACATCAATTTACCATATTGTGCTTTTCCTAATTATTCCTGAATATAGTAAGTTAAGCAAGGTGCTTTTGAGACAAAAAGCAACAGATATAATCAAGTCATCTTATAAGTCTTGGGAAAGCCTTTTAACTGTATGTTCCAGAAGGGAAAATGACACTAATGACTGTCTTATAAATCACTTTATATGTCAGGCTTTCATAATCCTTTATTTTTAAATTATATTATTGAGTTGTTAGCTGATGAACCATTAAAAATAATTTTTGATATTTAATCACTAAGTGATTTCTGGCATATAATTCAAAGAGTTCAAACGTTTAAGTTACTTAATTACAAAATTTCTCCTTAAAATCTCTAATTTCATCATTTTATTTAATCGTTGTTTTTTAGCATTTACATGAATAAATCTACAAGTTAAAAATAAGATTTATTAGCAACCATGTCTCATTTCGGCAATAAGTAATATTCATCTGCTGATAGGTGATCTGTTTAGAAAGAAAGAAATAATCCATATATTTTATTTAGAGAAGCATTTGAAATTAAGTATGTTATTTTCAAAATTTCTATTACTTGCTACTAATAATATTACTTGATCCTAATAATAATTAAATAATGTCACTACCCAGAAGAATTTTTCAACTTTAGAGATTTGTACTCATAAATTTTTTAAAGATATACATTTTATGGATACATTTCTATTTTTGCAAAAAATAAGTGACTGAGTGATTATATTTTTGCTTCCTTTTTATTTTGTAGTGAGAAGAAAACCTTCCATCATAAAATGTCTTACACTAGGATAATACAGTCCAAAGAGAAAAGAGGATGAAATAAATATATAGTACATATATTTTAACAGATAATCAGGAGTATCCAATTGGCATGGTGCTTAGATTCCATTAGAATCATCTAGAATTATTAGTATTTAGTATTCTCTAGTGACTACATCTTTTGTAACTATTTTAAATTGCAGTAACAAACTTTAAGTATCAACTTAAAATGTACCAGTGATAAATACTTTTTCTAAATTCTTTTAGGGGTTTGAAAATAAAAATTTGGAAAGGTAGGTCATGACCTTTAGAATTGTTTCTCTTTTTGTCCTAGCGCTTGTGACATTTGGTCCTGGTTTCATTGTTCTAGTTTCCAAGCTCCTTAGTTTGTGATTACAAAAAGCAATAATTTTCCCTTGACACCAAGTGGACGGCCCGCATGCAGGGTCGGGTGTCCTCTCCCTGTTGGTTGGCTGGCAGCAGACCCTTGGCTTCTATGCCAAACTTTCTTTGAGGCCCCTTTTTGACATTTTTCCTGGTCAGCTCAACAAAAGAATCGCAAAAGAACAAAACATCCAGAGTGATACTTAACTGAGTATTCACCAATTTATAAAAGGGTCTATTATTCAGCCCTGGGGTTTTGTTTATTACTGGATGTTTGTTCTCTCTTGTTTTCTTTACATATACACAGAGGGGAGAGAGAGGGAGGGAGAGAGGGAGAAAGAGAGAGAGAGAGAGAGAGAGAGAGAGAGGCAAAAAGAAAGACTGACTGCTTGTTTTTGTGGGATCCTAAAAAGTGTTTTCCAAAGTTTTCACAGCTTTGGACTGAAACCCACAAACTAAACTGAATTGCTCACATCCCACAAAGGCACAGCCATGTGTAATAGACACCTGCAATTTTTTAGACCTCAAAGTTCGGGCTCTTCTGTATTCAGAGAACTGTCATGGGCCCCTGAGGAGTGTGCATATAGAGAAGGGAAACAAACTTCTCTGAGAGAGGTGTATCAGACTCTGGTGGAAGGCACTCTATTTTAAGAAAGAATGAACAGAAATAGGCATTCAGAAAGGCTCTAGCAAAGCACTCCCTGAGGGCAAATCCACCCGGTGTCCTGCTAAACTTCTGACCATAACATTTAAAATTAGGAAGCATTTTGCTTTGCACCAGGGAAATCAAACAGCCAGATTGCCCTATTCATGATCATCAGGACAATGCCGTTTCGTCCCCTCCTTTCTTCTGTAGTTCTGTCTTTTCCTCGTTTTTAAAGCGCTGCACTGAGGTCTCCTGGAGTCCCTGCCCCGCCCCCTCCTGTCCTCCACATAGGTTTGGCACTCATTTCTCCCATTATTTCAATGAGTAATGACACCAAGGGCATACAGCCAATCCTACTGGTGCTTTGCACTTTTCCCTTTCTACAAAGTAAAAAAAGAACCAAACCAAACACACTCCACCATTCGGCTTTAGGGATTGTGACCAATCTCTGAGCCCTTTCTGCTCTGCGGAAGGGTGGCTGTCATTCCACATTTGGGTTGTTTTTTTTTTTTTCATAGAAGCAGATTTTTGAACAGATTTTATTTACAGTGTATACTGACTTTCATTACTACATAATACAGAAAATATTTGCTCCATTATGAAGCCAATTGAATATTTATTTTGATTTTTGTTACTTGTGGTAAACAGAATTCAAAACACTTTCTACTACTCTTGTTCCAGCTAGTCAAAAACTATGTAAACAATCAGAATAGCAATTGTGTGGCCCAGATTTTGTGATTGCTTCACCTTCCTTTCCAGAAAAAGGAAAGTTTTGTTAAAAAAAAAAAAAGAAAAATACAATAAAAAAACAAATTTCATCTAACTTTTAAATTTTAAAGTAATTTTTAGCTGTCGGGACTGTCTTTAATCCATACTTAGAACTCCCTTTTGGAAGAAATCACTTCACAATGTCTTTTCAAAGCACTTTGGAAAGAAACCTTCCCTTTGGAAAAGATCCAAGGTAGGCCTAAGTTTACTCTAAGGCGAACAGTGTTACCCCAAGCACTATTTCTTTAGGAGATATAAGTAAGAACTTGTGTTGAGCAAAACACACATCTGCACCCGGCTGCATTTTATGCGGTAAGATATATGTCACTGGATTTGCTGATTCCACTTAGGTTGAGAACCAACCCGACATGTGTGCTTCAATTGGCTCTGAAAGATTGTCCAGACTTGGAATGGACCCATTTGGCCTTCTGCACGGTCCAGTTTCTTCATATTCACATTACAATAAACATGTCAGCTCAAACTGCCTGCATCAGCATCCTTACTTGTTGGTTTTTTGTGATGAATACTTGTGACAGTTTCATAGACTTTAATCAATTTTAAATGTTGCCTATACAACCCATACCTGGTTATTTTTGCATTTTAAGGAAAGAAAAATAAATTCAGAGTAGCAAAACAGTTTTAGATCATCTCTTTAAATGCTTTGAGAAAACCAAGGATGTGTGCCAGCACAAATCCACACTATTTATGTCAACATTCTCACCCCTGGGCATACCTCCCCACTGAGAATTCGGGAGTGAGATTTAGTTTTCATGTTAGATTTAAGCATACATGTAGAGTTTCTGGAACTTTAATCCTGCAAAAGCATTGTGGAATTGCTTTTATTCCTTTCTCTATGGGGCATTTATTAAACTTCTGCCTTCCTGCTAGAAGTGATCACACAATTGGACTTCAGAAGAGTGTTGCACAAGAGAGAAAGAAATCTTGTTTTCTGGGATCAGAGGTGTAATAAAACCTTAACTCTAGCACTTCCTGGTTGCATGAGTGTAAGTTATCATCTTTGTAAATTATAGTTTCATGTATAAAATGGGGGATTGACATTTACATAATTACTATACAGCTGAATGTAACACAACATTTAATATACTACTTTACTTATTACTTGTAGATTGTTTTTATTATTAGGATTGTTTTGATAGATATGATTTTTCACTTGGTAAGAATTAAATGCAGTTTTTAAAGTATATTGGATTTTCTATGCATATAGTAAATAAAAATCAATTAAAGATTATAAAAATTCAGGTGAAAAAATAAAATTTTAAGCTATCCTTCAAGTACAGAGTTCATTGCTTTCAATTTTTTTTTTAAACTGGAGTTTTGGTTAATATTTTCTACTTCAATGTATATTTGTTAACTAATTTTCTATAAAATAGTCATCTTTAAGTCTTCATTTTCTCCATCAATAAAATGGAATGAAAAAAGCAAATGTCAAAGATTTCTATTAAGTTCTAATTTTCCTAAATTATGGAATTCTGAAGAATGCTTTCAAATATACTATAATTAAGAGATCCACTACAAAGGTATCATTTTTATATTCTGTGAACTGTAAAGATTTCATCTTATTATGTCCAATGTTCTATTAGGTTTTGTGAATTAAATAAGACCTGACAAGGAATTCATTATGAATGAGCTTAATTTTTCCCTGAGTGTAAAATACGTTTGATATTTAATGGTAGTGACAGATTGCTTATCTCTGGAACTACAGTTTGTAGTTTTAGAGATCAAACAGAGACAGTGAAAGAGAACCTGCTTATAGTTTATGAACAAACTCAGAAAATTTTGTCTTCTTGAAAAAGAACCATCCCTGCCAAGGAAAATGGGCACTATATTTACTTTTATTGAAGAATTATCATGTTTAAGAACTTGAGCTTTGTCATTCAACTCGATTTGAGTCTCAAATCCGTGACCTTCTATTTACCCTAGGTAAGTTACAGAAAACTTGTGAATTTCGGTTTCCTCTCATGTGAAATGAGATACGCATAGGACCTACCATGCTAGGTTATCTTGAGGAAATTAAATAAGACATGTAAAGAATGTAGGGAAATTCCCACACAAAGTAAGTACTTCATAGTATTAGCTGTTGCTGATATTACTAGTCCTTTTATAAACTATACATGTTTAAAAATTTTAATTCATAGGATGAAAATCATTAAAGTGCTAGTTTAGCACTTGAACAAATGTCTTAAGGATAATTTCCTATCAGTATGTAATACACCATTCATTAGGCCTTAACTTATGCAACCATTATTACCTGTATCTGTTCTCCCTTTATCAATTATTTAATGTGAGGAAAAAAAAACATAATCCTGTTTGTAAGGAGCGAATACATCACAACAGAGAAAACACACACACAGATAAAATGCTGATGGGCTGGAGGTCATTCCTCAGGGTTACATTTTTATTCTTTTTTTTTTTTTTTTTTGAGACAAGGTCTTGCTATGTAGTCGAGGCTGACCTCTGAACTCACAGTGATTCTCCTGCCTCAGTCTCCTGAGTGCTGGGATTGCAGGCATGTGCCACCACATCCAGCTACATTTTTATTCTTTAAGGCAAAAATTCAAAATGGCATAGACTGATACAATTTGACATATACATAATATACATTTTTCCTTTCATTCACATGGAAGTCAGTGTTGGAGGAGAGTATAATTTGGAGTTAGGAAGACCTAAGTACAAATTCCATCTCTATCATTAGTGACTGTACTAGGTGTGCAAATTCATTATTCTTGGCAGGCTCTAATTTCCCTGCCTAAGAAGGGAAATATTACTTAGAAAAAAGCCCAAAGAATAAATGTGAAAATGAGATGAAATGGAATTTATAAAGCATCTAGCATGGTGCCTAACCCTGATGAAATTCTCAATGATTTTTTTCCGCATGTAGAGCATAAGCTAAGAAAATGAAGAATGTAAGCAATCTCTAAAACCATAGTCATGCTTATATATACCTAACAACATGGTAAACCCCTGCATGCTTTCTTTATGCTCCTTTATCCTCTAAGTAAAAAGTAGAAATTAACAATATTATTTCTTTAATAGATGTTAATCCTAGCAATTGTTTTTATTTAGATTGAAAAATAATGTATATCTATCATTAGAACACAAAATATCCTCCCTTTTAAAACTACTTACCTATGCACCACAGTTCTATCAATTAGTGAAAAAAGCATTTCTACTTTATATATTAGATCAGTTTCTTCTTATGGCATATACAGACAACATACCCAAATGCACATGCTAGGGTTTTATAATCTAGGTACAGAGAAAGTGCTGGCTTTTCTCATCTAAGATTATAGTTCCCCGCACTTCCTTACAATACAGGACCATAAGCAATGCACACGAAGTTCTTGAATTGGGCCACAAGTATACAGCAGATCACACCATATCCTTATCAAGAATCTAAAAATCAGTACACACTTAGGCTAAAGAAGGGCTACAAATTAACTAGAGATTTGATTCACCCCAAACTGATTTATGAAGTCATTTTATTTTCTATAATCTCTAAGCTCTCATCTTCTTACAAACACTCCATTCTACCTTCCAGCTTTGAGTGAGTTCTATACCACTAACCTTTATGGCTTATTATAGAGCAAAAGTTATAACTGCAAAATACCTCACTGGCTTTGCTTTTTAATCTACTTCTGGCTAACTGAGAAGGTTCAGTTTTCTCTCACAGATAATTCTTTAACATTTATACAAGCACTGGTATTCATTACACATTGAAGGAGAAAGACCAAAAGTAATGTATCCTCAGATCATAAAAGGCTGTCAGCTCATCAGTGACTTCCTATGATGTCATCAGCAAGGGGAAAACTAGAACAGTTAAGCTCCACACACTGTAGATGAAATTACAACTTCAGTGCTGACCCAGTTACATGGCCCAGTGTGTAGAGAAGAACTGAGTTTAATATATGTTTCCTTATCCCTATAAAAGACATCAAAGGCCAGATTTTCAAAGCTTTGCATGACTGGCCATTTGGAAAGAGGTATATCCAGGCCCCCAAAGCCTTCATCTTAAGCAGATGGCCATAGTGATGGCAACTGAAAGCACAGCTTGTAAAGAACACAGTTTAAGACCCAGCCCTGACTGGGGAGGCATGCCGGGAGTGGAACTATGATTCCATTCCACAAAACCAGGTATTGTACTGACTGGTGGTAGGTACTGAATTACTGTTGTGATTTTTCTTAGCTCTGTTTGCCCCTGGATGGCAGCGCCCTACAAGTGACTTATGTGCCACTAGGTGGCGCTCTCCATTACTACCGACTCTATAGACAAAGCCAAAGCTTCCTGTCACAAACCCCATATTCTTAAAAAAAAATGAGGAAAAAGAACAAGATGCGAGACTCGCCTCCTTATCTTGATAATTGGAAGCAAATCATTAAAATCATCTTTAAATCTTGGAACTAAGCTCCTTCTGTGAGACTGTAAAAAATTATCCAGCACATTTAAGAGATTCATAAATAAATAGATAACTGAACATCTAGAAATTTTTATTTTTGTTTTGGGGGCAAAAATCAAACATATATTAAAATGAGCTGCCAATTTCTGGAATCATTTGATATAAGGTGCCTATCAAGTTTAGATTTTAATAACTTGGAGAATTTTCAAGGGTGATATGGTTTAAACTTTTAGAGGTCTGTTTTAATCTCCTTAACAAACACCTGGAAAATTTTCAGAGATGTTTCTCTCCTCTCCTCTCTGGAATGTGTACACACATGCATGTGCGTGTTTTCCTCAAACTTTGATAATCTTACTACAGGGAAATGAAAGCTTGGAGTCTGCTATCTAGTTAAAAATGCACATTCATTACACTTTCTGAGCTACCTTTTAAAGTTTAAACCAAACTCTTTGACACAATGATTCTTTTTAGAATTAGACTCTAGTTTATGTCTTCAAAAGATATTTTGAGTCCCATCTCTCTGAATGTTAAAGAAAGAAAATCTTTCAATACCAGCTGCTCTTGCTCGTAGTTTGAATTTTATTAACTGTTAGTATATATTTTAGCATAATATCTATTATCATTCAACTATCCCAAAGTAGCTATTCACTAGATTTAATTTTGTATTTGGTGTCAAATTTATTATCATTAAATTTTTGCCCTTTATATATAGCTGTAGACTTGGATGGTACAACAAACTTTGTTAAAAATTCAACTGAAGACCTTTTGTTTCAATAACCCAGCTTAAAACTATGTTCAACCACTTGGAGAAACTGTATTTCAAAACGTTATCCCTCCCAGACTGAGATCATTATATTATGGACCTCTTGGGACACATGCACATTTAAAGTTTTTGTCTTCTTAGCATCTCTTGTTTTAGGAAAAATGTGGATTTTTTTTTGACAAACCAGCAGGCCTTTGAAGAGGCATCATGCCATTCTTCATCTTCTGACATTCCACATGAGGTTTTAGCTTTGTTTATATTTTCTGAAGTGAATTCTTTTCCTTCCTGTGCCAGTCCATGGTGAATTTCCCAGATCTTCCTTTCTATCCCCAACAGAAAGAAAACACTAGATTTGAAATCCTGTCTTAGTTTAAAACTGATTTGAAGTAAGACATGTATAGCAGCCTTGTGACCAAGAACTAATATTTATCAGCCCACACAAATCTCCCTCTAGTCTAGATTTCCCTACAGAGATGCAGCTATTAGAAGAATGGATGGAGTTGACATTTTCTATTTTAAAAATTGAGATATAAATCACATACTATAAAATTCACTCTTTAAAACATCCAACTCAGAGGTTTTCATTATATTTACAAGGTTGTGCAGCCATCACCAACCTCTAATTTCAGACATTCTCATCGTCGCTAAAAACAGCTCTATAGATGTTAATAGTCATTCCCATTTTCCCCTGCCGCAACCATTCCCACGTCCCTGGTACCTAGCAATCTACTTTGTATCTCTATGGATTTACCTATTCTGCGCATGAAATATAAAGGGAGTCCTACAACGCATAGCCTTTTATGTCTGGCTTCTTTCACTAAGCATGTATGAAGGGTTCATATACTTTGTAGTATAATCAATACTTTATTCCTTTCTGTGGCTGAACAATATTCCAAAATTTTCTTTTCTTTGCCCATCATAAAGTATTGCTCCCCTTGTGCAAGTAGCTAATATGGGTTTTTGAATGGTCAAGGAAAACAGAAAGCTGTATGCCAGGACAATAACAGTTAAATTAAGTATATATTCAAGTTGAGAAATTCCTGCTATTCTGACACATAAAAGTAAAAAAAAGTCTTTTTAAAAATTATCTTCTGCTTGTACTTTTCGGTGATAACCACTGAAAAAAATAAGTCTTAAATATGATCATTTCTTCAAAGTGGCATGTATAATGTTAAAGCGCAGACAATTTTTGGAAAACCTACTTATAGAATACAAGATCTGATTTTTAACCAAAGAGATACACATTGAGTATGGTCCACAGCTTACTAAAATAAGACCTTATTTTTATTTATCTAAGAATGTAGGATTTAAGACCGTTCAGGAAGCAAGCCTATTAGGGTGGTTACTACACCCTATGCATTCATTGTGGTGTTTGGTACTTGTTGAACAAGTGGACAGATGGATTGACAAATGGATAATGATTCAAAAAGAAAATTACATGATTTTACAACACAGGTAATTCAGGATATGGACTATCCTGTCATAGGCTGAAACACCTATTTGCAGTAATACTACACACACCATATGAAGCTTAAGTATATATACGAAAAACATGCTCCTGATAACCCTTGTATGCCTTCTTGAGCATGGACCCAAATACATATGTTAGAGATGATTATATAACTCACATATCTAAATATATATTGTTTTATCATAATATAAAATAATATGCACACATTCATCTGGATGTTCTTTGATGAGCGAGGGAAATATGAGCTAACATGGTTTGAAAATGTAGTACGTGCCAGGCACTCAGGAAGTGGACAGTGTCCAGCCCTGGCGGTAAGGAAGGGGTAAGTCAGGTCCCTCGCCTGGGCGGCGTTATCTTGTCCTCTCTCAGGAAGGTACAGGCACCCTCACTGCAGGGCAGTCCTTAGGTTCAGTAGGAGCACGCTATGGTCAGCAGCGTGGCAGCCTCAGTCCGTCCTTACTTCCCCTTTTATTAAAGTACTTCTACTTTTTTTAAAGGTAAAGCTCTAGATTTTTAGTAGTACTTAATAGTAATCTAAAACACTTTTTAAATGATTCCAGGGCTTTTCTAAAGTGGTCATTGTTTTTGTGGGTCTTCTGCTCACAAAGTCGCATGGGTACTGAGCAAACTGCCTCCATCTAGCTTCCTCCTGAGTCCTGTTTGTTTCAATGTGTCCCAAGATGCAAGGTTTTCCAGAAATACCTTTTCCAGTGTACAGAACTGTCTGTACACGCAAAAGCATAGGAACGTGGCTGAGAATATCACACAGGAAGAATTCTAAGCAGGATTGGCAGTGGCTAGCTAGCCCATGCTACAGTGACAGTACTGCACCTTAGGAATATTGTTTGTGGCATCTTTAAAATTAAAGACAAATAGGTTAACTGATGGTATGGAGTAGTATACTGCAGTGAATAGAGCCTTGCTTCAGACCTCGTGTGAGAGGATCACCACTCTCTTATCCTATGGTATTGGACACACAGATTCACCTTTCTGTTCCTCCATCTGTGATCTATCAGATGACCATACGAAGATCAGACGGGATAATAATACAAAGTGCTTAGCCTACTGTCTGGCATGTATTAAGTATTGATTAAATATTTCGGAGCCTGAGAATGTAGCTACGAACACAGTAGAATGTAAGCCTTCAATTTAAAACTCAGCCATTTCAATGTTGTTTCTCGTTTATTTACATCTACTGTTTCTTTCCAAAAACTGAATATTCTCAGTAAGGAATGAACTAGGAACAAATTCAGTGGTGAAGGTGTTATCTGTTCCTCACTGCCTTGTGGGAACACACGAAAGGGAAATGAAGAGAAAGTCACCAGGGCGATTTGTTTCTAGACTTTATTGCCGAGGGACGCGGAATTTGCAAATGCAGAATATCCGTGACTCTGACAGGGCAGTCACGACCTAGTGAGCGTGTCTCAGAATGCAATGTTCAGGGATGCATTTTGCTAAATGTCCAAATGGATCCTTTGGAGAAACAAAACGAAGGAAGGAAAAGCCTGCCAAGTGCTCCTCCCGCAGCAAGCGGCATGCACAGATGCTGTGCTGCGCGGGGGACGGGGGCGCTGTTTTGAACCAGCCCGGGTGAATCCGGGCTGCAGCGCCTGACCGCGGAGGTGCACCCTGGGTGACACGCACCTTCCTGCAGCGTGCGCCTGCGGTTCCGGGCACCGCAGCCGGGCGGGGCTGCAGGGCGGGCGTCCCAGCGTGCGCTCACCGCCGCCAGTCTGTTCGGGTAAGCAGAGCTGGGGTCCTCGCTCTCTGCTGCCGAGGAGTTGGCGCCGGGCGCTGGACTTGCAGCCAACAACAGCAACTGTGGCGGCGAGGAGGAAGCCTGCGGTGCTGCAGCCCCCTCTAGGGTAACATTCACGAGCTGAGAAGAAAGCGAATGCAAGAGGGCAGTGCGGAAGGGACAGGCTTGAGACCCCAGCAAGGGGGTGGGGCCGGAGAGAGGAGGTGGAAGCCAGCCGCAGTTCCAAAATACTGCCGTGGGGTCCTGCTGACACCAAAGCGCAAACATCCCTCGCCACCCGCAGGAGGGAGGCCGAGCTCAGCTGTCCGAGACAGGCTGGCCTGGTGGAGCAGGCTTCCTCCATAAAGATCAAAAGGCCAGCGCCCTGCTCTGAGAGGGGCTATGTTATAACCAGAAGCTATTTTTCAAAAATAACAAGTCGGGCTGACAGTCTCTCCAGTTTATCTATTATTCCTCTAATAATTCTTTCTGGATCTCTCTTCCTCCTTTTTTTCCTCCACTGCTAAGATCAGGAACGTGCAACGAATACTTTCCTGTCACATAATGCCAATGTAGCGAGTTTATATTCAACGTGTTGTTAGCTGGCCTGGTGCGGAGAATAAATCAACAGAGCATACCACTATCACTCACACCCCTGCCCTCACTGACTTGGGGTGACCTTGCTGACTCCCTGCCACACCAGCAGGCAGCGGAGGATTAGCAGGCAGGGATGTAAGTGCCTGGGGAACTGGTGCCTGCTCTTGGCACCGAGAGTGGAGAGTGGATGGGTGTTAACAGCTGGGTGCATAAGTCTTGCTCAGTGAGGATTTAGGGGCAACATTTGGTCTCAGATTAGCCCAGCTAGTAGTCAGGAGCTGTCTCCTTGCCAAGGCCGGCCAATTCAAAAGGTCATGTGATCCTCTGGAATGAATATTGGTATTTAGTAACATGCCTTGATTATCACTGCTCTGGGTCAAGGATTTGGTTTCTCACTGGGAAGGAATCTCTTCCAAATACACAGCAACCTGGCATTGTGGGGCACCTCCCTGTACTGTGAAGAGTTGCCTCTATTAGCTAAGAGTAGCAATTCAAGGAAAATTCTGAGAGGGAAACACAGGGAAGGAGGCAGCTCAGAGAAGGTACTTCTCTGATATCTTAAGTACTTCAGACTCAACCCCTCTCTTAACACTTAGATTCCTGCACAATTTTCATTTACCTGTATTTATGTCCATATTTCCCACTAACCTCAGATTTGCAACCCTCAAACTCCTACAGATCCCTGCAAACCCTCCAGTGTGCCCTTACTTCTATTACTAGCTGACCTTGTGCTCACCATTGTCTTGGCCTTTTTTCTGGCTTTGTACAGTATTACCCGTTATAAAATTTATATCTGTTCTTTAAAGTACAACACAAGATATTATCTAACTACGCACTTTAGCTCTCTGTTCTGACCCCGTGGATATCTTTGAGGGTCAAGTCCTTTACATCTCTACCTGGGCACTTTTCGCTAGACTTCAGTCTCTTTGCTAGTCAAGGGGATCAGACACCCACCTGCAACCCCAGATACGGTCTCTGTCTTCATGGAGCTCCTATTCAGGTAATGAACTCAGGCACCAAAGAGTCATATATATGAAAATTTTTAAACTGGTCATGAACCTGAAGAGACACAAGTGCTGAATATTGAATGGAGTGATGACAGCAATCTGGGCAAAGGTACACGATGAGATGGGACAGAGAGGTAGAGCAGGACAAGTGTGTCATGTTAGGACAGTAGAAACAATTTCAGTGGTAATTAAAGTGGGCATGACATTAACCAACTGCACTCCACAAATATCACTCTAGATTAGGGAAGGAATGGATTGCAGATTTGACACCTCTTACAGAATTTTTTTGACTGATCAATTTGCAGGAACAGTCTAGGTACTCCGTCACATCTCCTGCTTTAGAAGAGATGAATATTTTGATAGTTTTCACATTTTCTCTTCTCATCTGCCCTGTCTTTCTGCTCCAGTCAGTGTAGGTTCTAGGAAGACCAGGAATCTTCTCTATCCCGTGCCGTACTGTATGGCACAGTGAATGTTTTCTGGGCTCACACTAGGTGTCCAGACACGTTTGCCAAAATTGAGTTTTAATCACTCTTGTCGAGAGGCAGACAGAAGGGATGTGTGCCGGCACTTCTGGGAATAATGTCACCTCTCGCTTACCAAGCTGCCACAGCCTCCTGTTTTTCTCCAGGGCCCTTGCTCACAGTGATTATGACACCAAATTAAGAGCTGTCTTGATGGAACAGAGAGCAGGACTAAATACAAACTTACACCTTTCCTATGATCCTTTCTTTCTACAGCGCCGATGCTGTGATCTATCAGTACCTTCTCTCAGTTGGAAATGTTACTTAAAGGTTTAAAGTTTCCTTGCCAGAGAACTTGTTATCATAACCCACTTGTGTGAAACCCTGAAGTTTATGGTTTCTAGCTGCTCCTTGGATTGGTGGAGAGATAGGAGAACTGCAATTAACATTCCACTAAACAGCAGAGTATTACTATATAGACACATTCTATGTTGAATCCAGTGGAAATTCCATGTTCTATGTCATGATACACACATCTTATGGACCAGATCTGTTTGAATTTTATGTCATTTTTTTGAAATGTGAACTATTTCAAAGTTCTCCTAGACTACTGTAAGTAGGTGGTTTAGATTTTAGCCAGTATTTAGGTTTAATTAGGTTACGTGAATAAAATGAGTTTTAATTTGAACTTTCTGAGTAGTTGCTCAGTTTGTTCTATTATGTATCACTATTTTTATATATATCCACATCAGTTCTTCACTTTGACTTCCCTAAATTATAGTACAGCATAGATGTTCAAAATTGTTTTTTTTAAATGGTTATATAAAGTGTAATCAGTTCTTTGCAGTTAAATTATTGGAGAAAGTCATAAATACAATTCTCTAATTCAGGCCAGATGGAGTAACTCTGTTAAATTTCACTTGATAACTTGTCCTTTTAAGGCAAAAATTACAAACATTGATTTTGATTATTATGGACCTTCACAAATTTATATTAAGAATCAATTTATGATCATAAAATTTGTTCACAACATTTGAGGATGAAATTATACAAATGAAGCTCTTTGTTTTTTATTTTAGTCATATCACCATGGTAAAGATTTATGAGGCCCATTTATGTACTCTCAGTTTGCATCATTACACATCCTTATAGCTTTCCTTTTTAAAAAAACAGATTAAATAGAAAGTTTTGCTGGTTTAAAAATATCTATCCAAAATCATTTTAAAGATTTAAAATAGTGCATGTGTGTACATTAAATGAGAATGATGAAAAGAATTGATTACTTTTACTAAAAATGAATATTTGTAGTAAGTAATAAAAACTCCCCCCTGATTTCTAAATTTTCCAGCATAAATAAAGTTTCAAAATCTAAGTAAAAATTGGAAATAAAGAAGTTACAGATACATGCAACTATCTGAAGATACAGGGCCAGGGATTTAGCTCAGTGGCATAAGCACCTGCCTGGCAAGCATGAGGTCATGAGTTTGATCCCCGGTACAAAAAAAAAAGACTATCTGAAGATACAAAACTCTATAACTAAAAGTGCTGGTCTTAATTTTAATTCAGAAGAGCTATGATACTGAAAATGCTGTAAATACTGAATTCTCTCAGGTAATCTTTCTCAAATTGCTTCTGAAATTACATATACATATTACTTGTCAGCCCACTGTCTGTTAAAAAAGTGAAAATAGTGGCTTAAAAGAAATGTTTTTGAATTAAAATTAAATGTGAGGTTAAAATATCAGCTAGCTCCAGATACAAGATTATTATATGAGTATGCTTTGTGAGCTTGTAGATACATAAAGTGATCACTAGCATTAGGTATGGTTTCATTAAGAAGAGCTGATATTAAACTACTTTTTTACAAAAGCAACGCAGTACTAGACTAGTAGATCCATTAATGAACATAATAATAAGCCTTAGTTATTGTGATCATCTTCTAGAATATTAGCACATTGGTTCCTACAATAATAACTATGTAGGTGTCAGAGCAGACAATAATTGGTGTTTAAAAATAAAATGGAAAGAAAGACTTTAAAGAGGTTGTCTGACGTCCTCAACAAACAAGCATTAGAACCTGAGTCCATTGGCTCCGTCTAGTGCCATTTCTGCTATATGACTATGCTTATTTTAGCAAAGCATTTGATATTCTTCGGTGATTCACTACAAGCAAGACCGAAGTCTGTAAGTCACATGAGATTCTACTTAAAACATATGCAGGTGAATCCACATTGAGCACACAATGCACACTAGACCAGGCTTTCTGCAATGGTCCAAGGAAATTAATGCATCAATGGCAATATGAGGAGATAGTGGAATACTCCATTCTTGTGAATATTTTCTTCAGCGGTTTAGATCATTCTTAATGTGAGTAGCAGTTAGCACCCAACTGATAGAGTAGCTAAAAAAAAATGAAAAATGTTGCTCAACTACAGAAATATACCAGACCTCTTTAAAGAGATGTGCCTAATTCTGGATTTAGGGTTTTTAAAAGCTATCATCCAATATGCAATGAGGAAGAAAACAATGTTGATATGCAGATACTTTATCCTTTGTCTGTCAGTAATAAAAGTGCCAAATAGCTGGCAAAAAATTAAATTTTATGCTACATGGACAAAAATAGCTTATGTTGTAACATTAGTTGTGCTCTACCTGCATTGGTTAAGTCACATGTTAGTGTCATGCTTAGTTCTGGGGATGACATTTTTAGAAGGATTTTCCTAATCTGCTATTCAGGTGGGTGAAGGTTGGTCATGGAGGAAAAGCTAGAAGAGGTGGGGCTCTTGACGTGAAGCATAAAAGATTTTAGGGCATCTGATGCCTTTTACTCATCAAGGTAGAGGAAGGTGAAGACTCATTCTGTGTGTCTCAAAATAACAGAAGCAGAACAAGTAAGTAGCAATTTGTAAAGGCAGATTTGGGTTCTATGATAGAGTGTTTCAACAGTTGGGGCTCTCATTAGGGTATTGGGTTGTTGCAAACAGTACTGTTTCCTACTGATGGAAATGTTCAAGCGCAGACTGGGTGGTCATCTGCCAAGAAATGAAGCGCAGAGGATTCCAGCTCTGAGTGGCAGTTTGGACTAATGTTCTCCAACACTGCTTGCATCTCTTCAGCTCAGCAGTTTCTAGGACGATGTCCTATGTACAAATTATTATCCCCATTGCAACTTCTTTAAAATCTCAAGAATCGTGGCATTAAGCATCTCATGGAATACTCATAACTGTCACTGAATGAACACACGTAAGATTTGTCCACAATGGCTTGTAAGTAATGAGCCACAATTACACACTTTTAGTTCCTTCCAGCAATGGGATATTTTATGGGATTTGCCTCTACCAGTGTCAGACTCTTGAAAGTCATAAGCATTCTATATTTATAATCCAGTGGCTCAACAACAACAACAAAAAAAACAAATCTGAGGCATTTCTTTACCTGAATTGGCCCCTTAGGTCTATCTTGAGTGAAAGCTATACCTGAGATAATGTCCAATACAGGATTAAAAGCTCACACAAGAGTAGCGTGTTCACCCAGAAGAGAGCATTTTACAATGCAGCCTACTCATCTAGCTCACATGGTCTATTTGACATTCAAAGATTATAGTGCATGCATCTGGACAGTTTGACACAATTTCCCCCTTTCCTCTATGGGGATCTAACATATGCAAATGTTACACGACTAACTCAGAGTGCTTTTTACGCCTGTATAGTTAATTCATGTCTAAATCCCTATAGGAATAACCATTCTTACCCACTTCCTGCCCCAATTAAAAGTACTTGTGAGTAGTGGGTAGTTATGTAGTATTAGAAGCTTCTATTTCCTGACCTTCTTACTCAGTCTCGTCCAATAAACATTTATTGATCCCTTTCAGATATACATTTTCATCTCAGCTTGAGGGGTGTGTGCCAGGTGCAAGGAGTTTCCTGGGGACTAAACTCAAGGAGAACGGATTGACATTGTTTCAGTATCTCTTGTATAAAAGAGTTCCTTTTAGTTCTGTGATGCATGGGGTTCAGGGAAACAGGATAGGTGGTCAGCGTTGAATGAAATTTCAGGAATAAGCCACACGAAACACAATTAAAATAATAAAATATGTCTAAGCTTTTTTTTGTACTGGGAACTGAAATCACGACCTTGAGCTTGCCAGGCAGGCACTGTGCCACTGAGCTCTATCCCTGGCTCTATGTATGTTTTACTTTTCTATACGCATCTAGAACATTTGCAAGGTCTACACTAA
>PVJX010026573.1:0-25731 GCA_004027295.1 Dolichotis patagonum | reverse complement strand
CAAATGAAATAGTTGTCTTGAACCAGATTTTCTTCAAAGGTCAAGGTTCCTTTCTAAGTTAACTGGTCCAGTTGACTTAATCTATAGTGACTTTTCTTTATCTTCCACCTGACCCCAGCAACCAAAGAGAGAGCTAAGTGCACCTTGAAAAGTGCACTTGTGAAGGCAAGGTTCTAAACGTGTTGAGCTGATCCAGGAATGCACATTGAAGCTAATTGAGGATCATTTTGAAAACACTTAAATGAAATGACGTTTACTGTAATAACTTTCTCTTGGATACTTCATATGTACAAGTAGAGATATACTTACTCCATCTCATCTCTTAATTTGAAGATGGCAAAGGTGCCTCACTGAGCAGAAGCTAAGAAGTTTGAATCTCAAATTCTCAGTTCTCCAAATTCTTTTGTAAATATTGCATAATATATAATCCTGCCTTTAGTTTACATTACCAATTGGTAATGGTCAAGCTATATGAGGCTGGAAGAATAAAATGCAAACTAGGCTCACAATGTCATGTAGGAAAAAGCAAACATTAAGTGTGATCATAGAGGCTAAAATTACTACAAAATCAAGCGATTCAAATCTCCAATAATTCTTTAATTATTGGCATAACAAAACAACAGGACATTTCTTTATCTAAATTTTAACAAATGTAAAACTATATAAGTTTAGAGAATGACATTTATTTTCATTGGACTTTAGAACAATAAAAATAGCACTTGATGTTGAAACTTTGCTTAGCCACTACCTGTAAATTTTTATCGCAACTCACAGAGGATAATAAAGGCAGATATGAGTTGATCCTTTTGTATACTCTAAAGGACAGCATATATATTATCAGTTTTCCCATTGTTGAGACACAATGCTCAATATTCACTTTTTAAAAGGATGGTTTGATTTAACTCAGGGTTTTAGGAGATTTAGGATATGGTTGGCTGGGCAAGGCAGAAACCTCATGACTGAAGGGGAGTGGAACATGGCCGCTTAGCTCATGGGAGAGTGAAACAGTAATAGAGCAGGGAATAACATATGTAGTACTCAAGATGAAGCCACCATCACCTGCCCACTTGCACCTAGGAGCCTACTGTATTAATCTGCCAGGCATTTCCCAGTCCAGTGAAATAGATGTATCAGGGTGAAAGTTTATTTGAAACCATTTTGAAAGCATTAGCTGCCTTACTACAAATCTTTTATTTGAAAGCCCACTAGATAATCTGAAATAGCCACAAATAACTATATCAGCAGGAATATTGTAAAATAATTTCTTTGTTTCATTCGGTTGTATTTTATTTTTTGAGGGGGGCATTTTTCTGCAACTGTTTTACAGTAGGGCTAAGAGATTTTTTTTCTTTTTTTGGTACCTGGAATTGAACTCACTACCTTGTGCTTGCCAGGCAGGTGCTGTGCCACTGAGCTATATCACTGGCCCCTAAAAGTTATTTTTATTAGAAAGTGACTTCACAAGACTGCATTGGAGGTATAAATAAATAAGGTCAAAGAAGCCAAGCAGCATAAAGAAGAAATTCATCAATTGTGGAAGTTTTTCCTTTA
Organism: Dolichotis patagonum; assembly: GCA_004027295.1. Lineage (NCBI taxonomy): Eukaryota > Metazoa > Chordata > Mammalia > Rodentia > Caviidae > Dolichotis > Dolichotis patagonum. The sequence continues at coordinate 24,180 of PVJX010026573.1, read as the reverse complement.
CATTAGGAAAGAGTAGTAAAGGAAAAATGGGGAGCTGAGAAGCCAGGTGACTTTTAAACATATAGGGAAGTATATTTCATAACACTGTAAAGACGTACTGCCCCTCATTCAAATATTGGAGGCAATGTGGATATCTTCTTAGCTATATCAGTTTATATCAATGGATAAATATACCACATATTTTAATTCTATCTTAAATGGTATTTCAAACAATTTAAAATGTAAAAGTGGCAAAAAAGATTATTTTATTGGGATCCGCATTCATGTAAGTTCAAATGTAATTTGCATCTTCAGAGTTTCTATTTAAACTGTTGAGAACAATTTGATTCTTCTATAGGCTGGAACGTAGGGTGTTGTTAAACAAAAATGAGTCGGAAGATGGTACAATTTGTATAAATCCTGAAAGATTTAGTCATATAAGTGAGCATATTTTAGCTGAACAGTACATTGATTTTCAAAGATGGGACATTAAGTTTTTGAGATGAGAATAAGAGTTTGACTAAATAAATACAGAAATAGTTCAGAGCCAAGGTACTAGGAAGAGTCCTTTTGTAAATTTTGATAGAAAAAGAAAATGGTTAAGTAATTACTGGGCCGATGGCTATTACAGACTATGTTGCAGAGTTAGACAGCAGAAGAAAGCTTGCCGAAGAAGGTGAATACAATTCATCCATCTTGGAGAGTCAAATTGGAGTTCTTAAAATTCCTTTTGCCTAAGGCAGGGTATTCCTGGTTAGGAACCTCTGCTGAGCTAGCAAGTTTTTGTGTCATAGTTTAGGACACATTCTGCCCTGTTATATTTTATATAGTTTCATCTATTTATCATAACACTTACACATGCCCCACTTCCAAGGTATCAGTCTAAATATGGGGTCACACTTAGGTATTGAGGTAGTCATAATGGAAACCATAAAGCAAAAAGCTAGCAACAGTAACACCAAAAGACACTATTACATTGTATCTCTGAGATGTTCACTCTACAGAAGAAATGCGTTTTTTTTTTTTTTTGGTTATTGTTTTTCAACTTCTACTCCAGAGATTTTACCTGTTTGTATTTTCCTTCTAGTTGAAAGTGACCTGAATGTTAAAGTTCATAGACTCTTTCTCACTCATTAGTCTACTTTCTGTCTTTTGCAAATTACAAAAATAAAAATAAAAACTTCCATAGAATTTTAAACTAATTTACTGAAACACTACATATTATGAGTAAGTAGACATTAATTGAGGAATTAATAAATTGCTTAGAATATACTGTAATGCAAATGTGTTTGTTGACAAAATACATGTTTAATCTTTAGAAAGACTCATTATTTAAAAATTAAAGGGTGAGATATTTAATTACCCAAACTTCTTGTTTCATCTTGGAAGCTAAAGTATTGTTGATTATAATAAAATGCCTGTCTTTTCAAAGACCTTTAGCATTGCTTTATATAAACACCATTTTTAAGCAAAAGTATTGTTAATTTAAGCTAAATTGAAATTCTGAACAGATATAGATCTTGAAGGCCATATTTTATCCATTTTAAAAAGCTTGCTATTGGCAAAACACACGTACAAGCCTTAGTTTTAATCTCATAATGCAATTTAAAACACTAGACTGCCAAAAACAGAATAATCCTCATTCTTCTGAGTTCCTTCCCTAATAGAGTCTTGTTTTTAATTAGATAGTTCAGTCCGTATCAAACTGTGTTGTCAAACTTTATCTCCATCTTTCCATTAAGCAAAATGTTTTCAGTGTCTCATACTGAGAAATACAGAGATGACCTTGCAGTTATATGTTTTCCGCGCCTAAGATAATTTTCTTTAGCGTTCAAGTTTCTCTTTTCTTTTCTTTCTTTAAAATAGAGCTTTTGCATTTGAATTCAAAACTCATCTTCAATTTTTATGTTTTTCTTTTTCAAAAATGATTTTCTGAATACTAAAACAAATTAAAAGTACTCTATATATGTATTATAAATTATTTTAACTTCCATTCCTAGATGGAGTATATTGAGTAGCATTCTAGAATCTACAAGAAGGCATAGGAGTTTGAGAATCTAAGTCTTTCAGTTCTGATATTTGAATACTTTCTGAAAGTTATGTGCTGCTCTAAATCATTTCAGTAATAAGATAGTGATGATTTCTAGTAATATTTACTTTTACTGTATTATAAGTAATGGAGACAGAATAGAAGAGAATTTTGAAGTCCTGTAGTATGTAGTGAATTCGATAACTTTTTGTTCAGTAGAACACATTTAATAAGACAAAAGATAAATTTCACATTACAATTATTAAAAGAAAAAAAATAATTTTATAGAGGATAGTCCTCATTCAGTAAATTCAAATGGAGAATTGGGACATTTAAGAAATAAAGACGTTACGTGTAATTGTAGAATTCATGTTCATATGTAGTTTTCACAGAAAACTAAAGATATGGAATTCAAATTTCACTTGAAATTTGAATCAATAATTTTCAAAATATTCCGCACCTGGGATAGAGAATGATAAAATTACCTTCCTAAATCCTGTGTTTGGTTCCACTATACTAACATGCTCAGAATTATTCTAAGACTCATGGATAAAGTTGTCATAGTCTATATCAATGCATTTTGTGATTCAGGCAAGTATTTTCAATTACTAAAATATGTTTCTGACCACTCCATTTAATATTAATTTTTCTATGTGCACATGAGAAAAACTGTTGTGAGGATTAATAATGATAATGCAACTCTGACAACTAAACTTGGCACACAACAAACACTTAAAATAACAGTGATAATAATTGCTAATCACATACACTAATACACCTGCTTAACTTAGCATTTTAAAGATATTGTAAGCTGTTCATGTTTTCCCATGTTTTCTTGAGAATATATTTGGATGTGCAAGCATTTTTAAAATGCTCACTGATAAATTAATTTAATAGTAGCTAAGAACCCTTTTTAGTTTTAAAAAGTCACGTGTAAATGTTTGGCGCCCCTGATTTCCTAGTCCTAATTTAGTAGTAATGTTTATGAGACAGGGATACCATGATACCACAATAGCATGACTAATACAACCTGCCAGTGGCTCTGAACTAAATTAAGTCACACTTGGCATAAAGAGTCACCCTGCTGAGTATCTCAGCTAAGCATGAACAATTAAGAAATAAAGACATTACGTGTAATTGAAGAATTCATGTTCGTATGTGGTTTTCACAGAAAACTAAAGATGATGATTCCAAATCAACCCAAAATAATAAAGTAACCAGACTTTATTGTCTCATTAGGATCTTAGGAGATAATGACAAGGAAGCTCTTTAGGGTTTTCTGAAAAGCTACTTAGAAATGCAAGTTATGGGTTTTTAAAATTGGATGCTAATCAAGCATTCATCAAATTTTAATTTGGATTGTATTCTTTCCTTCTAAGTCATTTTGTTTTTTATGATAATTAAAAAAATTGAACTCACATTGGTAAATATATCTGAATACTGTACAGTATTTTCTTTCTTTATAAAGCTTGGGTATTTTAGCCATAGTCACATACATATGCTTAAATGTGGTAAGTTGTAAGCAATGTGTTAGGAGCCATTGACTGATCATACAGTATATGTTGCAGGCACAGTAAGACACTTCATGTGATGTTAGAGGTTGCATAACTCCATTATATCATTTTACTAATTAATGAAGCAGAATTCGCTAGCATCGTATAGGAAGCTGATTAACTCCTGGCCTCCCTTTTCACCTTCCCCGAGCAGGGCACTTCCCAAGCTTCACTCATTACTCTCTCGTTGTCTTTTTCTACTGATAGGAAACTGATATTCACTTTCTTGTGCCCAACAATATTATTGTTTCCATCTTTTCTTTTGCCTCTAGAGCTTTAACTGATAATGTATTTGTATTATGAATATCACTAATATAATTAACTGAGCAGCATCATATTAATTAATAAAATCAAGTGCAAGCTTTATAACTTTATCTTTGCTTCGTGTAACTAAAGTTCCATCCCAAGACAAAAATGCTCTAAAATTGTTCTAAAATCTACTCTTAAATAACCATTTAAAGGTTTTCTTCTTTCTCAGAATTCTAAGTTTGGACATTTTTTTCAATGTCTCCTTCTTCTTTAGTCAGAGTCTCTATTAATTTGGTAAAAATATTCAACAGTCGTTGCCTCAAATAATAAGTTTATGAAAATTTTGACCTTCAAACAGAAGAGAAATTCATTAGTGCTGGCTGACTTAAGAAATGTGGGATGACTAAAGGGACTCCAGATACTCAGACACCCTAAAGAACTTGCTATATTTTGTGTAGCTGAGATTCAAAATCCTGAAGAACTGTGTCTCATGAGAAAATTTAGGTTTAATATTTAATTTTTAACTAAAGTATTCTTGTTTTATTATTGGAATAGAACCATGTTGACAGAAAGCAGAGTAGATCCCCAAAAGTAAATAAAGGTGCTACAACAGGAGAGGGACAGACCACTGGCAGATAAATAAATTCTATCTTTATTTTTGTTTTTGTCCATTCCTATGTAAGAATACTTTATTTCATGCCCTATTCTCTTTGGCTCTGGTTTTCCTTTGCTCAATTCTATAATCCAATATAGGTAGCCAAACATCTTCACATGAAATGCTTCTTTAATAAATAAACATTTCTTAGTCTTTTCTTCAAATTTCACTTCAGAGCATGAGGTTTTTCTAAAAGAAAGCCAGTCACCACTTTTAAAATTAATATTCTAATGTAACTTTAAATACTTTAATCATAGTAATTGTGATTTTAAGACAGTGTATTGTTGGACAATTTAATATTTTAGTAAAATGAAGAGATATTTATGTTACAAAGATAATATCAAATAGATTCCTGCTTTTCATCTTCAACCAATGTGAACATTCCATTAATAAGGAAACTCCTACACTAAAACAATTAATATTATTTATACCATAATACATACACTCTAGTAATTTTAATCTCATTTCTTATCTCTAATAAAAATAATTTCACACAATAATACTCAATGAATATTAAACCAAGTTTTTGTTCAGTGATTCGACTTATCCAAATAGAAAAATATGTTAAAGAGTCCACATATAAATATACGCATATGTGTACTACATATAAGACCACATATCATGTCTAATATGTGCAAGTTTAAGAAAAAGTAGATGTTAATGTGTACTAGGGATTGAATAGATGCAGAATTAATGGATAAAAAAAGCTGGAATTAATGAGTGCATGCTGTATTCAAGTACTGAACTATTACAGTGAACCACATTAACATGTGTAATTAACACATGTTAACCAAATATAAAACAAATATCAATTATCAAGAAATGAACTCAGGGCAAAAAATTCAAACCAAATATGGTAATCTAAATTTCAAAAAAAAAAATCTAAGGGCCTGAGGGCATAGCTGATTGCCAGAACAATTCCTTAATATGCGTGAGTCCCTATGTTTAATCTTGGTTAGTAAAATAAAAATAATAATTACTGTGATAACATGCATAAAAAGAACAAGATGGATTAATAAAGGCAGTTAGAAGTTAAATTAAATCAGGTATAAATTAAAAGATTTATTTGTTAAAGAACCTAAAAAGCATCAGCTATTTTTGGCTCTCTCTGTGTCTTTCTTGGATTCTCTCTTTTTGGATTGATGCATGACAAATGGAAAGGTCAATATATCAGGAGATAGAATAGATATAGTTATTAAAAATACTGAAAATAAAAATAAATTGTTAATTATTGAGTGAAATTAAATAAAAATGAAAAAGATTTAAAAGGTACTATGTTCCATAGGAAAATAGGAACAGAAAGGGTCAGAGATAGATAAGCTAGAAGGCTGAGTATTAACTTACAGAGAATTGATTAACAATATATGTCTAACATGAGTCCCAGAAATTGTAATGAAACTGAGGCAGGGAAAAATGATAGTATTTAAAAATATACTGCACTCATTGAGATTTTTCACATATGAAAAGTGGCAAATAAAGTATGTGTGAAATACTTATCATAGAAGATTTAAATGATTAAAGCTGTATCTTATTGAAGAATACAAATACAAAGGGAAAATGGATGCATCAGAGAGAACAGGTGATTGACTCAAAGGAAAAGCAGTTATACTCGTGAGATGATCTTACCACTCACAATAAACATGGGATAACAATGGAATCATATCTTCAAAATTGAAGAGAAGTAAATTCAACTCCAGAATTCTATACTCAGTTAAATTATGAGGGAAAATGATGACAGTTACAGATGAATGAGAAGGTATTTTTCACCCTCAGGCCCCTCCAAAAGATTACTAAGGAATACATTTCAAAGGAACATTCAAATGAAAGCAAAGAATAGAGTAAAATAAAAAAAAAACAATAAATTTGGTCAGAATTTCTAAACAATGTTGTTTAATTATGAATATTAAAATAGAATACCAGAAACTAATTTTATATTACTAATTTTTTCAGTAAAATATTAGAAAATAATGAATTTGATGTGGACAATAGCTGGCAAGTGATTAGAGATTTCTAGTTCCTCCAATTTGAAAGAAAATATGATAACAATATGAGGTATCACTAGCATTAACCAAGCTCATGAAGAGTAAACTGTTACTAGTTAAAAGAGTGTATCTGATACCTAGCGTTTCTTGGCAGGTTGTCAGTCATGCCCTCCCTAATGTTTTAGTCCTTTTATTTTTGGGACAGTAAATGCTTGCAGGGTGCATGGTTACACAGGCTAAACTGAAAATTTTAGCCCACTTGTTACCTAAGTATGGCCATACATGTAAGTGGTGGCCACATTGAACGTTCCTGAGAATATCACACAGAACTTTTTATAATTATATGCACATAGAAAAGGCAGTTGCCATGGATCAGGAACGGTAAGACCAGTGCAAAGCATGGTAAAACAAATAAAAGTCGTCCCTGGGTCAGCAACATCGTGTTGTACCATATTTTTCTCACAAAGCTTAAAGTTTCCTACCATATCTTAACATTCTATGTTAAGGAATACAACTTGGCTTAAGTTTTTTTTATGTTTTGTTTCAATACTATATATGCATGCATTTTGGAATAAGTGGTGTTCACAATCAATATAAATATATGCAAACTGCTTTACATAAAAGAAAATAAACACCAAAGTTAGGTGCATGTTTTAAAACAAAATAACTAAAACAGCACAATGGCTTTATGAGAAGGATGACTCTTAAATGACAGTAACTTTTTTTTAAAAAGTAAGGTATTTTGAAGTCGCATGTGCCAGACAATCTATATTTCAACAGCATAGATGTTGAGAGAAATAATGAAAAAAGATTGATGAAATCTCTAAATTTGGGATGAAAATGTAACATACTTCAATCAGTAACATTATAGAACAAACTGATAAGGTTTCAAATTTTGGAAAGTGGTGTGAAGGAATTGTTCAGAGTGTTACATGGTTATATAAGAAGGAAACCGGATCTAATCTGAAGGAGTTGAAGACTTCCCTGATGAATGACATTTCAAAAACATGTCAAGAATAAGATTTAAGGTGAGGAGGTGGACAAATTCTAAGCAGAGAGAACATAAAAGAAAGGTTTATGGATTTTATGATTTGATTAGAGCCTGAAAAAGAAAATTCTATGGCAGAAGGTTAGAATATTCTGCAGAATCCGTGTCATACGGGGTCTTCTCTTAACCTTTTCAGCTCTCAGAATCATACTTTGGAAGAGAACATGTAATCAAAGCTAGAAAAACTGGTAATAAAAGCTTATGTATAAGATTTTATTTCTCAACCAATGTTAAATATTTTAAAATAGGAACAAATAATTTGAATTACAGACAATATATAACTATTAAAATGTATACAATATGTTGCCAGGTAGCATACATCATTGTAAGTTCCTCAGCTATTTTTACTTGACCAATTAGTTTAGAGAAGTTTGTATATTTTAAACCCATTGTATTTTATCTTCAACAATAGCAGTGATACAAATTAATAATAGTGAAAAGAAATAGCAAACAGCTGATTTTAAAATTTAGTAATTATGTTGATACTTTATAATGATAGATAGTTGCAGTATGTTTAAGATAATTGGTAGAATTGTTCAGAGGTGTAATCAAATGTTTTTGTTTGGCAAAAGGGATCTCTCCAACCATAATTTTCTTTGTCTTGGGGAGAATTTCCAGCAAGCAAGAAATTTCTCACTTTTTTTTTATCCTTGCTACTCTAAGAGTTTCTTCAAGGTATTGTATATGATTTTTGCAAAAATATGTAAAACTCTACTATGAAGAATTTCTTGTGGGATAATAATCTATCATATATGACAACTGAAAAATTCAAGTAGTAAGTTCCATTGATATTTGCAGATTCATTCCGACAGATCACACTGAGAGTTTTTCCTTCTTTACTGCATGTGGCCGGCACAGGTTCCACATGTATTCAACATTGACTGATAATTTGTATGTCTTTAATATAAATAAGACTAACAAGGAAACTGTAAATTAAAACTATACTAACAAATGGTTTTCAAAGATACATGATACACGCTGTGTGCAATGGTTGCGGATAATACTGTTACTCTGAAGTTTTTAGTTTTATCTCTGTCACTGAAGGTACATTCCTGCCTTCATTGCTCATGGCTTTAATGTCAATAATTTGTGATTATTGATATACATACTATTTCCAAGTCAAATATGCATTCAAATGTCATTACACTAAACTTTAAAGAGGTGACATCCAGACTTTTAGTCAAGACCACAGATGTGTTGCATTTGTAGCCTTTTGTTTTGTGTAAGACTCTGTTAAGTTCTTCCATCTGGGCTGCAGATAGCTATTTTTGTAGATTGAATGTAGGAGCTCAAAGCTTGATTCCAGAATGAAATGTTCTAGAAACAGGGAGACTAACTCAGTGGCAAAAAATTGTCCATACCAGATTAGAGAGTGACCAAGAAGCACAAGTAAAGAAGATGGCTAATTTGATCAGGAGAGAAAAAGAAGTATCTCATATCTATTATCTATTTACACTGTTCATTCCTAGGGAATGATGTATGTGTTTCTCCCACTGACCTGCTTATCTAATGTTATGCTTTTCCAATTCCAGCAAGCAAGAAATTTCTCACTTTTTTTTTATCCTTGCTACTTTAAGAGTTTCTTAGGATAAAAGGATAAAAAGGATAAAAAGGATAAAAAAAAAACCAGAGAAAGACAATCAACCAGAGAAAGACATTTTATGATACATGTCAATGGCCCAGGAAAATAACACTTTAAAGTCCTACCTCTGAAAGATAAGCCCAGTTTCATAGATAGCTCTTAAAAGCCCATAGAATTTACTGACATTTTTGTATCAAAGTAAAATTGAGTTTGCCCTATTGAGAAAGAAAAAGATCTTCCATTAAAGTTAGGACTAATAATTGCATTTACTGGATATTGCCTGATAGAAGTCAACATACAACTATATCAGAAGTTCCAATGGAAGTAGAGGAGAGATGGGAAGAAAACTGAGAAGGAGATGATAGGTCCTCAATTCTCAGAGACTGGCTAGCAGATAAAATTGGCTAGCCAGGGGGAACAATAACCACATTAAGGGTAGTATGAACAGGTATACTTCGCAAAATAAAAAATCTCAATAAGCCATTGTACATTGTGCTCTAAACTCACAGATACCAGAATACCTGTGTCTTTTCCAACCTTTTTTCATTATGGACCATTAGATGGTCAGAAACAGTGGGCAGTAAAGGATGCTAAGTGGGAAAAATCAAGAATTTCATTTATCTCAGTCCAGAATTCTAAAACTCAATTCTATCCAAACCTGGAGAATGATTGGAATATATAAATAGTCTCAATTGTATAATAATTAAACTAAGCCGGACATTTAATTATGTGCAAATGACTAAAACACAGCTAGAGTTTTTATTTGAAAATGAGGCACATCATGTATCAAGAGTAAATTTAATACTAGAAATAATTTCTGAGCATTGATAAAGTATAAGATCATTTCTTTCACATTCTGTGACTCAAGACTGTCCAATCAATATACAAGTTATAACTATGGTTCAGCATAAAAAGTTGAATTTAAGTCTATTATTTATTTCCCAAGAACCTAAAAAAGTCCTTTAATGAAAACTTTAATGACAAAAAGGCAAATATACAATTTAGTTGATAATTTACTCTAAAACAGATACTGAATGAATACAATAATTGGATTTAATCCCAGTTGTGTGTTACGTCTCTCAACTGCCTTTCAATTGTCTCTTCTGTTTCCAAAATAGCACCTGTCAGATTATGTGGTGACAGGCCAGCTGAAGGATAAGTTTAGCCCAGTTGGACACTAAATGATAATTACCTATCCTAGTCTCTATCCACGCACATGGTCATATTCTTGGCTAGTGGCAGGATCCCCCTACCTTTGTTAAGCCCTGGTGGCTCTCAAGTGTGTGATGATGCTGTATAGGAAAGAAGGGTGACCATGGAAGCCCAAGTATAAGCAGCTTCACACAGCAGCTGTCTCACCAAGCTGGCGTAGATGTATCATCAGTGTCACAGGGCAGTCAGTGAGGTGCCCTCTGTGAGCCTGTCCAAACAGTGCTGCAGGAATTCCTAAAGAATACCATTTACCCACTGTGTTCCGGTTACTCTGAGCATTGCCCAAAAGCTATTTCTTTTAACATCCAAGGAGAAATATGGAGTCAGATGCAGTTTCTTTGTTGCCACGTGTTTTTCCTCCTCATCCACTCTCAGACAGATGGAAAAACTGGAAAAGTTCTCTGTTATCCACTCGTCTCACACCTCTGTCTTTTCATGTCAATTTTAAAAGATTTACTCCACAGCACAGGGTAATCCTATGATTTTAGTTTTTCAGCCTGGCTTTTATAGGTTAAGCAGTGAAAACAGTTTTGTAACTAAAATCTGAAGACTGTCTTCCCCACGCTGTGTCTTTCAAAATAAAGTTGCAAGGTCAGAGTGAAAATATTGTTTTTTCCACCTCACAGCAACATTTCCCAGTTCCTTCATGGGAAAAATACATAATACAGAGTGAAATTTTTATATCGAAAGGTCATTTTGAAAATTAAGAATTTTCAAGATATTTTGTCATACTAGTTTAAAAGTTGGACATGTTGATCTAGGGCAACAGTGTATCCTTTTTAACTTTATATTCTCAGGATCAGCCTTCATGAAACTGAAATTCATATTTCATTTTCAATATCAGTGTATGGTATATTTTTATTATACATATTTTTAAATTTTTCAGTAGTTCAGTAAGAAAAATGAGTTGCTACTGTAAGATCACAATCTAATCACAGAGCTAATAGTCTGGTTATTTTTCTGTGTTTTTTTTTTATCATTTTTTATTTTAATGGAGTCATATGTTTTAATTCTAAAGACTTGTGTCAGCCACTGAATTTAGGTAACACTATGCTGCACTGACTTAGAATAAATTTGGTCTTATTGGATTGTCTATCTACAACTCCAAGAAACTAACTGAAAATTCTTTTTAAATATTTGAATGGGCCAGTTATGCAACAAAGATTCACAATATCTTTAGATGAGTACACTAGGAACTTTGTGATATTAGCTTGCTGGATATGACAAATCATTAATTTGATTGATCAGAACTGAATAGGTAATAGCTTAATATACATGAATTAGAAAATGTCATATGCAGTAAGTTAAGTACAGATTAGGTGTCTAGCTAAACAGACTGACTGCAAGGGCCATGAACATCAGAAAATGTGAGGTCATTTGATTTAGTTTCTGGAATAGCTTAGGGTTCTAATTTAATCACACCTAAGTAGGTGGCAATCAATGAAAGCTTCATTTAACAATAGTGAGATCATTATTTTGCAAAGAACTGTTGTTTTCAGGCCATGATATTAATTAGAAATGACAACCCGAAGGCTCAGAGAACTACATATCTGCCTTACCTGCAAAGATAATTATGGTTAATCTTTTTACGAAGTTAGTCTTTTACTGTTGCAGTTACAGTTTTGTTTAAGTAATGTCAATCTTGGCAGACAGGAAATACTTAAGAATATTTTAAAAACTTTAAGTCATGAAACATCTTCTCTATATACTAATGGGATGTATAGGTATAAATGCTATTAACTCCATATTTTGCCCAGTATTATTATTGGTTTTCTGAAACAGTCTTATATTTCAAAGTCTATGCTTCTGTAAAATCTCATTGCAAAATCTCTCTAAAATATTTGTAAAATATTTATAAAATCTCTCTAAATATTTACAATATTTAGATTCTACTTTTAAAATTTACATCTTTTATAGACCTTGTTAAAATTATTTGAGTGCACTTTTGGGAGAATGTGTTCCATCTTGATATTTTCTATCTTGTTCTTACTGTTTCTTAATTATTTTCTTAGTACATGTTTGCAGTATGTCCCATTTGCAGTCCTCTTGGAAAGTAGGTACATGTACATAACACACTTGCTTCTTTTTGTAACTTCCCCACCTTGCCAAATTAATTTTGTCTGAAGTGTGTGGTATCTACCTCCCAAACATTATCCTCGATTGATGGGAAACATTGATTTTTACTCTCTACATATTCATAGTGGAATTTCTTATGCTTCATGTGTCATTCCTTTCTCTTCTGGCTTTAGTAGATTGAAAAGGCATATTTTTTAAAAAATTTTTTTTGAAAAGGCATATTACAAAGTATTTTTAAATGTTTCATAACAAAAAAGTATTTGCCTATTGGTAGAGGTATAATTTATGTAAAAAAGAGGTATAATTTATGTTTCAAACATGCAGTCTGATAAATTTTGATGAATGAAGATGTCTGTGTCACCAGCACCTTAATGGAGATATGTTTGTGACTCCATCCTCCACCCTGCCCACCCTTCTGTGCCATGCCCATCCCTAATACATGGTAACAGTGTCTGGCACGGTTTTCAAAGGAAATGTGGTTATGCTTTGAAGCACTGTTTTAATCTGTCTTTTAATGTGAACTGTGTTTTAAAAGAGTTTTAGCTTATTTTTAAAAGTTTTATTTGTGCTTATTTATAAAGTATGAGCACATGTTTGCAGTATACTATGATTACATTGATTGTGGAGAGCTAATTCATCTCATGATGCATCTTAAATTTTTTACCTTCGCTTTCCTTCCCATTTCTCTTGTTATAGTTCCCATTTATAAATTGAAAACAAAATAGAGAGGATTTTGTTTTTGTCTCTTGAGAATTAGCTTCCCTATTCTTTGCGAATGAGTTCATGTGATTATTGGTTTTTGGGTTTAAATGGCCAAGAAATTTCTCTAAGAAATAAAAAATTATTTGGAGAAGTAATGAGTTTAGAGTCAAAGGATTGTCATTCATGGATTTGATTCTGTGTATTATGGAAAAGCAGAGACAGGTGGAGTGAATTACCATAGTACTTGCTTTAATAGGGATTTAATAGCTGTCAGTGAAATGTTTTCCCACTCTGTGGATTTCCTTTTCACTCTGTTGCTGATTTCTTTTGTTATACAAAAGCTTTGTAATAAGATGTGATCCCAGTTGTTGATTCTTTGTAGTATTTCCCCTTGGGTATGGGTTTTGTTCATGATGTCTCTGCCTACACCTGTGTCTTTGAGATTTCTATCTATTTTCTCTACCAGTAGATTTAGTGTTTCTGTTTTAGAATTTAGATCTTTGAAACATTTTGCCTTTAGCATATGGAGATAGACATGGGTGTAGTTTCACTTTTTGGTATTTGGAAAGCCAGTGTTTCCAGCACTATTTATTAAAGAGGCTATCTTTCAGTGAACATGTTTGGCTCCTTTGTTAAAGATAAGGTAGTTGAGTATGTTTGGAGTTCTGTCTGCATCATCTAATCTGTTCCTCAGACAAAGGACTTATATCTAGAACATATAAAGAATTGAAAAAAAATTAGACCCCCTCAAATTCAAAGACCTAATTCAAAAATGGGCAGCTGTGATGAATATACATTTCTCAGATGAAGAAATATAAATGGTAAATAAATATATGGAAAAAATATTCAACACTATTCATCATTCAAGAGATGCAAATTAAAACAACATTGAGATTTCCTCTCACTCCAGAAAGAACGGCTATCATGAAGGGCTAAAGCAATTGCTAATTCTGGAAGGCCTGTGAAGAAAAAGGAACACTTGTAAAAGAGCCTATTTTTCTTCCAGTGATGATGTTTGGCCCCTTTTCTGAAGACAAAGTGGCTGAACGTGTTTGTTGTTGTGACTCTATCTTCTAAGCTATTCCACTGATCTTCATGTCTGTTTTTATTCCAGTACCATGTTGATTTTATTACAGTAGCTTTGTAGTATAACTTCAAGTCAGGGATTGTGATACATCCTGCCTTGCCTTTGTTACCCAGAATTGCCTTTGCTATTCTGGGTCTCTCTCTTCTGGTTCCAGATGAATTTTAGGCATGATTTCTCTAGATCTCTGAGGTTTGCTAACCGTATTTTGGTTGGAATTGCATTAAATCTGTATAACATTTTGGGAGAATGGCCATTTTTCACAACGTTTGTTCTTCCTATCCATGAACAAGGTATGTCTTTCCAGTTTCTGAAATACTCTTCAATTTCAGAGTAATGTAATTTGCCACATATAAATCTTGTACGTCCTTTGTTAGATTGATTCCTAAGTTTTTTTTTTTTTTTTTTGGATGCTGCTGTGAACAGTGTGGTTTCCCTTATTTCTCTCAGTGAGTTTGTTTGTGTATAGGAACGCTATTGATTTTTGAGTACTGGCTTTGCATCTAGCTACATTACTGAATTTAGCTATTAGATCTAGAAGTTTTTCAATGCAGTTTTGGGGGTCTTCTATGTAAGTATCATGTCATCTGCAAATAATGATAATTTAATGTCTTCCTTTCCTATTCTTACTCATTTTATTTCCCTCTCTTGTCTAATTGCTCTGGTTAATGTTTCCAGCGGTATACTGAATTGGAGTGGTGACAGTGGACATCCTTGTCTTGTTCTGATTTTACAGTGAAAGCTTTCAGTTTTATGATGCTGACTGTTGGTTTCTCATAGATGGCTTTTATCATATTGAGGTAAAGACCATCTATTCTGATTTTCCATAGGGTTGTAATTATAAATAAGTGTTGAGCTTTATCAAAAGCTTTTCTGACATCTATTGAAATGATCACCTGATGCTTATCTTTGGCTCTATGATATGGTGTATTACATTTATTGATTTGCATATGTTGAACCATCACTGCATTCCTAGGAGGAATCCCACTTGGACATGATATATAATCTTCTTGATGACTTGCTTCATTCTTTTGGCCAGTATGTTATTCAGGATTTTTGCATCTATGTTCATTAGGGAGATTAGCCTATAGTTCTCTTTTTCAGCAGGTTCTTTATCTGGTTTTCGTATTAGGGTAATATTTGCTTCCAAGAATGAGTTAGGGAGACTATCTTTCATTTCAATTTCATTGTAGAGGTTGAGGAATGTTGGCATTAAGTTGGATTTCTTATAGAATTCAGCTGTGAATCCATCAGGACCTGGGCTTTTCTTTGTTACTAAGGTTCTAATTACGCTTTCAATTTCATTAACTAAAATTGGAATCAGAAGTCTTACATCTTGATACAGTTTTGTTAATTCATATGTTTCTAGGAATTTGTCCCTTTCTTCTGTGTTACCGAATCTATGAGAGTAAAAGTTTTAGAAGTAGGTATTGATGGTTTTAGAAGTAGGTATTGATGTTCTTTCGTATTTCCACAGGATTTGTAGTGATTTTATCCTTTTATTTCCTGTTGCATGCATTTGAGTTTTTAATTTCCTTTTTTTAATAAGGTTGGCTAGGGGCTTATCAGTTTTATTTATTCTTCCAAAGAACCAACTCTTTGATTCATTGATTCTTTGTATTGTTTTCTTAGTCCCTATTGAATTAATTTCTGCTTTGATTTTTATAATTTCCTCCCTTTTTTGGCTTTGAGCTTCACTTGCTATTCTTTATCTAGATGTTTGAGGTATAGCATCAGGTTGTTTATTTGTGTTCATTCAGTTTTCCTGATGTGGGAATTTACCACAGTAAATTTTGCCTCTGAGGACTGTTTTCATTGCATCTCACAGGTTTGGTAGGTTGTATTCATATTTTCATTTGCTTGTGGATATTGTTTAATTTCTTCTTTATTTCCCTGTGTGACCCATTGATTATTTAGCAGTGTTTTGTTTAATTTCCATGTGTTTATGGAGTTTTTCAGTTTCTTTTGTCATTAATTTCGTTTCATGGCACTATGATCAGATAATATGCATGGGATAATTTTACTCTTTTGCATTTACTTAAGCATGTTCTATGTATATGGTCTATGTTAGAGAATGTGCCATGTGAAGCTGAGAAGAATGCATATTCTGATGTCGGGTGGAACACTGTACACATCTATTAAGTCCATTTGTTCACAAGTTTGATTTAGTTCTTTTATTCCTTTGCTGATTTTCTAATTCATCTGTCTCTTTGTGTCAATGGAGTGTTAAGGTCTCCTGTTATAATTGTGTTATTACTTATTTGATTTTTCATTTCTATTAAGATTTGCTTTATATAGCTGAGTGCTCCTGAATTTGGTGCATATATATTTAAGATTTATATCTCTTTCTCTTAAAATTTTCCCTTAACCATTATGTCATTGATCATTTTTGGTTTGAAGTTCATTTTGTCTGTAAACAGAATAGCTATCCCTGCTATTTTTTTTTTTTTGGAGGGGGTGTGTTCCTGTTGCATGAAGTATTGTTTTCCATCCTTTGACTTTCCCTGCCTGGGAAAGTCTCTGCCTTGTTTAATTCCTTTCCCTGCCTGGTCCATTTTTCTGTTGATGTTCTTGAAGTCATAGTTATTTGTATGTCTATTGAGAATATCTTTCAGTATTCTTTGCAGGATTGGTTTGGTTGGCATGAATTTCTTCAGCTGTTCTTTGTTGTGGATATATCTTATTTCTCCTTCAATTTTGAACGATAATTTTTCAGGGTAAATCCATCTGGGTTGGAAGTTGTTTTACTTTAGGATTTGAAATACTTCTTGTTCTTCTTGATTTCATTGTTTGTGCTGAAACGTCTGCTGTGATTTTGATGAGCTTTCCTTTATAGGTGATTTGTTTCTTTTCTCTAACATCTTTTAATATTCTATTCTTATGTTGAATTTCTGGGATGTTGATTATTATATGTCTGTGTGTAGATTTATTTTAGTTATGGCTAATTGGAGTCCTATATGCTTCAATTATCTGTATCTCAGTTTTCTTTCCCACATTTGAGAAATTTTCAGTTATTATTTCTGCAAATAGTCTTTTGATATCATTTGTATTGTCACCATTTTCATTTACACTTGTCAACATTATATTGTTTTTCTTTGAATCATCTTGCAAATGTTGAATTGTTAATTCCTGATCCTTGTTATTTTAAAAAGATCTTTCCTTTTCTGTTTACTAGTTGCAATCTTGTTTTCAAGATCTGAAAGAGTATCTTCACATTCATTGAGGCAGTTTTGCCACCTTTCGATGGAATTTTTGATTTCCTGGATATCACTTTGTATCTGTTTCATACACTGTAATTCTTTCTTATATTGTTCATTCAAGGTTTCCATCCTCTTGCAGTGCTCCTCTACTTTTTTAACTATGTCTTCTTTAGATATGTTCAGCAGTTCTTTCATTATGTTTATCATTTCTTGTTTTACTTGGGAGACTAATTTTGATCTGAGTTCCTTTACAGCTTCAGGGAGTTGTTTCTTTACCTCAGTTGCTATCATTTCAGAAATTTTAGAAGTGGCTTACACTTACACTTTCTTCTATGTCCATGTCTCCCATGCTTGTTTGGTATGTGCTAGAGATTTGAGATTGCACTTTGTGCTTTCGTTTTGTCATTTTCCTGTATTCTCTTGGGGCACTGGAATGCAAAGTCTAAGTCGTTTCCTGAGTTGAGGATGGCTGCTGTTACTCCACGAGAGTTTCCCAGGTTGAGTGGGGGGTCATTAGGCAGGCCTTTCTGGGTCTCAAGTGGGACTCAAAGGCTCCCAAATGTGAGGGGTACACTGGGAGCACCTTCAGCGCACCCTGAGTGGCATACCAAAGCTCCTTGGCTGCTTGAGGTTGCAGGGTGTGACCCTACCAATTACTGAGTGGCATTCTATGTCTGAATGGCTAGATGGAGTGTGCTGTACAGGCCTTCAGCTTGCGCCCCTCAGGGAAGGATGCTCCCCAGCTACTTGAGGTGAGCGGGCCAAACCAGGACCCAAGTAATGTACCAAAGTTCCCCAGTGGTTTAGGGATGCTGGGCAGGCCCTAGCAGGTTGCCAGGAAGGTACCAAGGCTACACACATAGGTACAGTGTAAGCCTTCAGCTCTCACCACTCAAAGAAGAAGGTTCCCCAGATACTTGGAGTGGCTAAGTGGTCCCCAACCAGGACCTTAGCAACCTACCAAAGGTCCCTGGCTGTTTGGGGACACTGAGAGGGGCCCTACCATGTTGCAAGTGAGGTACTGAGGTGGCACAGCTAGGTAGAGTTTGTTGTGCAGGCCTTCAGCTCACGCCACTCAGTACAGGAGGCCCGATATGGTTTTCTTATACAGTGGATTACTATTCTGCCATAAAGAAATATAAACGTGAGACTTGTAAATGTGAATGGGTTCAACTTGAGACCATACTCATAAGTGAAATAAATCAGACCTATATATGTAAACATTATAACTGTCTCCTTGGTGTAAGAAAGTGAAAAAGTACATAAGGATCAAAATGTACAATATATATTGTGAAATGGGAAGAAATTATTCAAAAGAAAAGAGAAACTGAGGTGGGGAAAGTGAGGAAGGGAAAAGGAAAAAATTGAAACATAGTTGTATTACTAGTGTCTCTTCTTTCATTGAAATGAAAGGTTTGTGGTAATATCGTTTGGAGAATTTTTATGCTCATATTTTGTACTCTGAGTAACCACTTTGAAGATAACAATACACATGTATTAACTGTTGTTATTCTTCTATTTTGTTTTGCAATTTTTTTCTACAAATGAAAAAACTATTAATGAAAATATTAATGATATTAGCCAAATCTAATGCCTCTTACACACCTAGAAATATTTTAGGCACTTATTATTGCAAAATGATATAACCATCTTCACTGTGAATTTTAAAACATATTTCTTTTTTTATATTACCTCAAAATATTAATTGCATATTTATAGAATTTGTAGTTTTATATCACTCAACTAATAACTCCTCAATTCACATATAATATACAATGGAAATATTAATGTATAGATTACTTGTAGACATCATCACAGAATCACTAGCAAACATCAATTTATAAAGTCAAAGCCAGCATTGTTACATTAAAGGGATTTTTCAGTATGATTCCATTTAGATTTTTATGAGGAACAAAAATTAATTTTTGCTCATATGCTGTAAATAAAATCTAAATTATTAACATATATGATGGCTATTCACATCAGCATCTTCATAATTTGCATACTAGATTAGAAAGTAAAAACCAATAAAGTAAGGTTTTACACATAATTAGTTTTGCCAGATGCATTCTGCTTTGTAAAAGATTCTATTAGTATTTACTACTTTAAGAAGACAATATGATATATTGACTAAGAGAAAGGATGAGAGAGAACCAAAGAGAATGATATTTTAAAATTTATATAAGTCCTTGATAATAGAACAGTAGATAAAATTCAACCTTGTAGAAATGTTTGGAATTTTCGTTATCTTTGGTTTTCCCATGCAGAAATAAGTTGTTTAAAAGAGTTATAAGATGGATATTATGGAAATAAAAATGATCTTTTGATAATTGATTATCAAAAAAAAGTTAGTCAAGCAATTATATCTCAGTCTGGTGTATCTCCAAGTTTAACATTTGTGATGAACACTAAATTTTAGAGTGGGTGGGTTTTATATAACTGCAGCAATATTAAGGTTTGAAACTAAGAAAGTCACTCCAATGACGCACAGCTACATTTAATCACATTTAGCACCACAAAATTGGCTGTCAGAAGTCTAATTAACTATCAAGCATTAGCTCTCTTTTCTATGCTGCTCACTTGCACAGCTTTTCATTATAACATCTGGCAAGATTAAAAATTCTTTAGAAAACTTCTTCCTTTAGCTCTAAAGTATGAAGTCATAGCGAAATGAACTCCTGTGAGAACAGCTAAAACATATTTTACATTTTGTCGCTGAACAACTTTATTGTTGCATTTACCAGCCTGCATTTATGTGAGTGCACACAATCATGATTAAAGAAAAATTTTAGCAAATGGATGGCAGATATGTATTTTGATTTCACTAGTGGTGTCAAATTTTTTTTCCAAAGTTACAGAACTGTTAATTTTACAGACGGACTGCTCTTAAATCCCCACGAATGTCAAAGTTAGTCTTCATTTTCTGGTTTTTTACCTTTGTGATTGACAAAGAGCCCCCTCACAATTCAAACAAGTGTGTTTCCCAACATTCTGGTTGTAACATTTGCTAAACATAAAAATTCGTAATATTAGATACCAAATGTTAAGGCATGGTTTATGCCTGTATTTTTTGTTTATATGAGTGAAGGCACATGCATTTATATAATGTCAACAATTTTGAACACTTTGCTGCTTCACTCTCAGTTCATTACATAGCAACTCATTCCTCTGTTCACTGACACTCTTGATTTTATGCGCTTTTCTTTTAGATTTGCATTTCCATTTTTAAAAGAAGCCCCAAATAATTACTCACCAAATTAAACTGAAAAGAAATTGTCTAGTTTTTCATTCATTAGCTATTCATCCCAAACTTGAAAAGTGCCAATCAATGAAATAAACCGATCTTTCAAAGACTAAATGAAGAATTGATTATAATTTTTATTTAAAATAAGCATCAGTGAGACATAAAATCAAGAAATTATGGGAAAGGAAACTAAAACAAATATAAAATAGGAACTGAGAATGTCATCATAAATATATTCATGACAAGATAATATTGCAAAAAGGGAACTGCACATTTGGTTATGAAATTCTTACTGGCTAAATTTGAAGAGTTTCTGTTTGTATTTAGATCTTTGATCCATTTTGATTTTACTTCAGTGCAAGGTGATAGACATGGGTCTACTTTTTGTCTTCGGCATATAAAAAACCAGTTCTTTCAGCACCTTTTGTTAAAGTGGTTATCCTTCTTCCAGTGAATGTGTTTGACTCCTTTGTTAAAAATCAGGTGGCCAAGTGTGTTTGGAGTTATCTCTGCATCTTGAAATCTATTCCACTGATCCTTAGGTCTGTGTTTTTTGTCTTTGTTTACTTGTTTTGTTTTGTTGTTGTGTTTGCCAATATCTCACAGTTATTTTTCATGGTAGCTTTGTAGTATAATTTCAAGTGAAGAATTGCAATGCCCCCTGCCTTGCTTTTGTTACCCAGACTTGCTTTTGCTATTCGAGATACCTTTTGGTTCCAAATGAATTTTAGGATTGTTTCTCTAGTTCTGTGAGAAATCCTAATGGTATTTTGATCAAAAGTGTATTAAGTCCTTAACAGGTTTGAGAGTATCACTATTTTCACAATGTTGGTTCTTACTATCCATGAGCAAAGGATATCTTTCCATTTTCTGATATCCTCTTTAATCTCTTTTCAGAGTACTGTAGATTTCATTGTAAAGATCTTTTACTTCTTTGTTAGATTCCTAAGTATTTTGTTTGTTTTGAAATTATTGTGAAAGCTGTTATTTCCTTTACCAATAAATGTAAATAAATAAATAAATAAATAAACTGGGATGTCATTATTTTCATGACTAACATTGTCCAAATTGACTTTATTCACTGAAAGCTATAGGTTTTCAAATATTTCTTGATTAGAAATTGTATTTACTGATAAATGGATAGTGATAGGGCCATTTCATTTTTTAAAATCTGTCTTTAAACTCAAATGTAAGTCGTTGCAAATCATTAATGGAAAGAACACAGTATTTAAAACTGTATTTAACCATTATTGACCTTGAAGCATTTTTTGTCATTATCTGTAATGAAAAAATTATTTCAACCATTGAAGTTCAGGGATGGTAATATAAAAGGCAGCTTTAGGAATATTTAGTTGTGGGAACAATGATGAATATAAAGTAAGAAGAAGCAACTTTGCACATGAAACACGCTTGTGTTCAGCTCCTAGAAACAAGAGGATCACAAGTTTAAACCCAGGTTGAATACAGAAAAATTCTGTTAAAAACATGAATAAGAGTTAAAACTGTGCCTTAGTAGTGCAGCGTTTGAGGATCATCCATGTTGCCCTGAGTTTGATCCTCAGAATTAGAAGAGAAAGTAAAAAGTAAAAAAACCAGATGTGTGTGTATCTGTGTGTGTGTGTGTGTGTGTGTGTGTGTGTGTGTGTGTGTGTGTTTGCATATGTGCTGCTGGGGGATTTAACCTAAGACAGTGAAAATACTTCCCCGGCACTGTACCACTGAACTATTTGAATAACCTTTTAAAAATCAATTAGCTGGACCAGCACTCATAATTTTCTTTTTATTTGACTAGTTTCTGGAATTCCAACTGAATTAATGAAGAAAGTCTTTAGGAATGGAAGCTGACAGGGATATCAAATCCTGTTTTCATCTTTTCATTGCATGGTGGAACTTAAAACGCTTCTATGTCTAGACTAAAATCACCAAGTCATAGCTGGCATTTAGACATTTTTCTTCCTTTTTAAAAAAAATTATTTATTTATTTATTTTTGTGGTACTGGGGATTGAACTCACAACTTTGTGCTTGCCAGGCAGGCTCTTATGCTGCTGAGGTAAATCCCCAACCCTAGACATTTTTCTTAATTAAAAAGTGATGATGTTTTCATTGTGCATCATTATTTTTGTTTTATTTCATTTGCTCTTTCAGTAGATTTGGAACAGACATGATTAAATTATAGAATAGTTTCTGAATAAACACTTGAATTATATTTTTTATATAAAAGAAAACAAGGTATTTGGAAAGAATAGTTAGCACATAATTTCAATTTACATGGTTAGAGAAATAAATATAATTAAAATAATTAATCTTTAAAGAGAAATTGCTTAAAAATTTGAACTCTGTAACATCACAGTATAGTCTGAAAAAATGTGTCTTGTACAGTCTGATTTTCTACTACATAGAATTTTGCCACAATGTTTTGGTTTCATGTTAATATCACCTCTAAAATATATGTAAAATATCTTGAACACAAACTGTAGTTATGCTAATACTTCTTAATCTTATTATTTGAAAAAATGATTATAGAAATATGTTTGTTTTTAAAATTGGATAAATACAGTAGAGTAATAATCTTCTGCAATTATTAATAATCTATGATACTTATAAAAATCACTAATTTAAAAATGTTTATTTTTTTTAAACTTCCATATTGGGACATAGAAATCCATTTTAGATATTAAACAAACTTGCTACTATAATTTTAATGAATCCTTGCTACTTCTCAGGCATAAATAAAGTGTATTTCAAACATTTATCTTCACTAAGTGTGTCTCAATCTTACTACTTTCTCAATTTGCATTAACTTTGATCCCGTTATTAATAATGATAACTTCTCTTTGAGCCATTGAATTATCTCTTTACTTTTCCTGTTTAACTTGTAGAAATATTTTCAAAGCAGTGTATTTCTTTTTCAAATCTGCTTAAAGTAAAACAAAATTGTAAATTGCTTATATTAGATTGATGCTTACTGGGCCTAATACTTGCAGTCAGTACAGTCCGGCAAATGCTAATATTTACAACTATGACCATTCTGCCAAGTTCATCTTCGCTAAGCCAGAAGAGCTGTTAACAAGAGCAGTGTCAGTGAGCCTTTAGAGGTCCCTTTCACACAGTATATTCTCCTAGAAGTTAAACTTTTCTATTTTAACTTTCAAGAACATAGTCATACTTGTCTTATGGCAGAACAAGAAGTTTTTAGCTGTGCTGATGGGAATTTTAGGTTTCCATTGGTCCATGCCCTCCTTTTATAAACCATGTAACTAACCTTTGATAGGCATTGTTTTAAGCTCTTATAGGGATTAAAGTTAGCAACTGACCTGCTATTTAAATGGTACTTTGTGTATTGTTTTAGATTCCCAGGAATGGGGCCAAAAGCTGTGTTATTGAAGTTTCCTTAATCTCCACTGAATCTTTAGTCACTGAGAACTTGAAATTATATGGTACAGTGTAAGTGTGGAAGTATCCACACTATTTGGAAGAAAACATTGCTGATCAAGAGCATATCAAAGAATTATAGGGATAACAATAATAAAAGTGTGCAAATAACCTTCATGGAAGGATATCTATGTAGGAAGCCATAAGCAAAT
>PVJX010026572.1:0-19949 GCA_004027295.1 Dolichotis patagonum | reverse complement strand
TCTGCTGATGGGGGGAGTGGTTGTTATTGCAACATAACTGAGCCTCTTCACACTCTGGGTGTGATTTTCAGAGCAGCTGGGTGTTAGCCAGGAAATCATTAGCATTGGATGTAGTGGAACATGCCTATAATTCCAGGACTCAGGAGACTGACCCAACAGGATCGCCACGAGTTCAAGGCAGACCTGGAGACAATAGTAAGTAAAGGCCAGCACGAATTACACAGTGAGACCTGGCAAAAAAAAAAAAAAAAAAAAAAAAGGAAAAAGGAAAGAAACTATAGAGGACAGGAACATGGACATAGAAGTCCAGCAAGTAAGTTGCTTTGCTTCTGTTTCCTCATCCGGATGGGTGTGAGAATTCAACAAAATACAGAGGTTTGCGCGTCCTGCAGTTTCATTTTTCATGATTTCACCCATCCATGGCGAATTGTCATCTGAAAATAATAAATGGCAAATCTCAGAGATAAGCACCATCATGAGAAAAACCCATATGAGATGGGGTCCATCTTACCTGGGACGTAAGTCATTTATTCATCTACCATATCCATTTGTCTACACTGTCTGCTACTAACCACTATCCCTCGGGGGGGCCCTTGAGATGACCATCACAGTGCCTGTGCCATATCACGCCCACTCTACAGGAAAATGACCTCCAAATAAAAGAGTTGTCATGCTGGCAACTGTAGAACAACAGATTGTTGTAATTGGTCTGTTTTGTTGTTAGTTGTATCGATAACGTTGTGAAGTTCTTCCTGTGCCTTATTTATAAATTAAATTTGATCACATGTACATGGGAGAAAAACTGAGTAATATAAACTTGGTCTCTGAGGTTTCCAGCAATCCCTGGGCGTCTTGGAATGTATTCGCTAGGTTAAGGGATGAGTATGTCATGTATATTTGGTGCCTAGAACTTAATAGATGCTCAATACATGATTTCTGATTTTAGAACTTCAGAGAGGAAGTAGATTTCTCCCCACTTGGACAGTCTCGGCTTTCTAAGGATCTTCTCCATTACCTCTGCAGCAAGAATGACATCTTCTAAAGACTCAGCATGGCATCCCATGTAAGAATTCAGTAAATATTGATCAAACGACCCACCCACAGCGAGGTTTCTGTCAACCACTTAATCACCTTCAAATGGAGTGTTGATTGCTTTAATCCCCCCTCCACCCTGTTTCTGCAGCTTGGTGGCCTCACTCCCGGATCCTCCAACCAAGAGACCTCCCTGGAGTTTGATGGAAGTGTTTGCAGAGGTTAAGAATAGCTGTGAGCTGCAGGTTCCTTCTGTGCGATCAGTGTTTCTCCCCTCTGTGCCTAGAGGGCCACTTCCTCTTGAGAACCAAGGTCAGCATTTCCATCAAAATACACACGCGCTCACACACGAATGCGTGGACATACGCACCACGCACGTACGCACACATATGTGCACACACGCACGCACGAATCGACCCACGGATGCACAATGCCATTTCCATCCAAGGTGCAGAAAAGGAAATGCCCAAGAGGAAAGTATGTGGGTAAACACAGGATGATTAGACTTCACTGCTTTCTTTCCCTCAGGAGAACGTTCTATAATGTGTTTGTTCATTCCAACCTAAATCTTGTTATGAGGAAGAAAATGCAAGGATTATTCGCCTTTCTGTAATACGGAAAAATCCAAAATTGAGCAGTTTCCCCAAGGCCGTCTTGCACAGTGCCTAAGAAGAAAGCTTTTCCAATCAGACCCACCGGGGTCCAAGACCCGAGGCCGCCAAGGACGCACCCTGAATGTGGTGTTTAACCTCTATAGGCCTCAGTTCCCACACTGAGCTCCTGCCATCCATGCAGTCAGGGAAGTCAATTTTAAGTCTTTTCTTTAAAATCAGGATTTATATGTAATTATCCTATGGAACTTTCCAAGGCATCAATCACCTAGGCTTCTTAATGAGAGCAACAAACAGAGGAAAAAAAGAAGGTGGAGATAGAATGCAAGAGAAGTTTATGGGAAATTCTTGGCATTTTACCCTTTACCAAAAGTGACAATATAAAGCCAGGTGACACCTAGGGAACAGAACCCGCCTGCCAGGCAAACTGCCTGGTTTGCCTGGGACTCAGGAGTCCCCTAGGCTGTGAAACTTCCAGGGCTGAAACTCAAGGAACCGAGGCTGGGTGATCTTGAGACAGACACAGGTAACTGGCCGGAAAGGGTGGCAGAGCCGGGGACTGAAAGAAGGATTTGACCGACAGTTTCAAGACAAGTATGGAGACTCTCCGCCAGCAACGAACAACTCCTCCTGTGGAAACTCGCCTGTGCTGAAGTTTCCAAGGTCAGGGCTGTTGATCAAGGATGTGGATACACTTTTGGTGGGAGAGGGAGTTGGGGAGGGAATGCGAGGAACCAGAGCAGAGAAACTCTTTAAAAGATGGAGGTCAACAGTGCCTTAAGAGTAAATTCAAAACAGCAAATAATAAATGAACCACAAGATATTTCTTTAACAGACAGACACTGTGTAATTAGAGAGGAAAGGCAGGCTTGCTCTGCCCCTGTGTTCCCTTCTGGCAGGGAAAAAACCAACAGAGCAACTTCATCACACCGATTCCTTCACGCTCCGGCAGGCAAGTGATAAAATTATCAGATGAGGGTCCCAGTCCTGTCTCTCACAGTCACTTTTTCCGAGTGTGTCATGTCTAAAATAATGAAGGCGACTTGATTAAATGTTCGCTGGCTGCAGCCGCTACGCTAATTTGGAGATGGGCTTATTAGTTTAATGACCGCTCCAGATCATCAGAATTCATTAGCATTAGTGCTACAGCTTCATGTGACATCAGCCCAGAGCTCCAGGCTGCTGTGGTCACCATTTCTCTATTTATATCACTCCTGCTTCTCAAGAGGGACGCTGCGACACTGTGTGTGGTGTCCGTGAACGTGCGTGCACACGTACGTGTACACATGCTTGTGTGTGCACACAAACCGGGGCTTCTCATTTGCTTTCTCTGCACATTGATTTTACTTCTTTTCCTTCTGCCAGAAAGTTGTTACAGCCCCTTTCTGTATGCAGCACATCCACACGTGGACAAAGACCACTTCTGAGTGCGTTTTGGTGAATTACTCTTCCCATAATATTATGATCCAAAGCCTCCACGTTCCTACTCACCCTCCACCTGCTCTTTATCCCTGCTGTCATATCTTATGTGGTCCCTTCCCTGAACCCCCACACAGACTTCCTCGCTATTCCTAAAACATAGCAGGCATGGTGCTCACCTCAGGACCTCTGCATTGGCTGTGTGTCCTGCTTGAAACACTCTTGCAAAACAGCATCATGAGTTGCTCCTTCGTTTCCAACTGTTGATTCAAATGTCATCCCAGAAGGTTACCATGGGCATTTCTCATGTATATGTGACAGTTGGGCTTGGCCAATGGGAAAGTGAAGTAAAGCTGTGTTCGTCTAGTGATGTTCAACTTTCCCCACTCAGTAACGCAGCGCAAATATCTTTCCTGGTTGTGACTGTTTATTGGCTAATTGTTACTCAGGTTGGCTTGAGTAAGTAGTGCCTAGCATAATAATAAAGTCCTGGGTGTCTGTGAATGATTGACACGGAGACCAGGCAACTGAAGGGGGATGACCCCCCGGATGTGGATGCCGCCAACCAATAGGCTTGTAGCTTGGGTGGAATAAAAGGGGAAGGGAGGAAGGAAGTGCTTCCTGTTTGGAAGAGCTCTGGTCTTTGTCCTTGTTTGCTTCAGTTTCTTCAGTTTTCCGATACACCCTTGTACCACTGACTCTGCAGTCAGCTTCCAGGATTTTAGTTTTTGAATGCTACTGAATCTGCTGGCTCTCCAGTGCTCAGAGGGCCATTTTCAGTTCTCCTACTTCTGATCCTGGGATACTTTTGTGTAATTGTGCATGTATTTTATACTGATCCTGTTCTTCTAGGGAGCCCTAACACACAGGTCAAGTCCCTTAGGTCTTTTATGTTATAAGAAAATAAATATCCCCCCACTATAATATAAACAACAGACTATGACCTGCACTGCAATTGGAGCTTCCTCTGTACTTCCATATTCAAGTCGGAGATCATGGCATTAAAACGACACCTGAGAAACACAGAGGCCCGCTTTCTCCAGCCTGTACTTCTCTGGCCTGAGCTGTGAGCTGCTGATCGGACTAATGGCCTTACGCATGCACTATTACAACTTCAGGAGATTTTTGAGAACAGGAGTCATCAGTACGAGGAAGTGAGAGCATTTATTTCTCTTCTTTTATAAAATTTTTTTTGAGAACAAGATTTCCTCTAGCTTAGAAATATAGTTTAATGAGAAGATTTTTTTTCCTCTTAGCTTTTTTTGTTTTCCTTTTCCTCCACCCTTCCCTGCAAGATCCTGCCTGAAAATATTTGTTCTTCAGTATGAACAAACAAAATCCTCATAGTTGTTTAATCTGCTGCCTGTGTGTGGAGGAGCGCTTCCTGCGTTTGACCCTCTGTGGTCGGTGAAGAGAGGTAAAGTTTAGACTTATAAAACAAAATTCCAGTTGGTTTGTTCTGCACAATAGTGTAGCAAGAGCATTGGATGGAAATTCAGAAAGTGACTAATGAAAGTTGTTCATGTTTCAAAACCAAACCAACACAATAACAACAACAACAACAACAAAAGTCTCACTCCACGTTGGGTCATTGTGCTTAGCTTTGTAAAT
Source organism: Dolichotis patagonum (assembly GCA_004027295.1). Classification (NCBI taxonomy): domain Eukaryota; kingdom Metazoa; phylum Chordata; class Mammalia; order Rodentia; family Caviidae; genus Dolichotis; species Dolichotis patagonum. The sequence goes on along the minus strand of PVJX010026572.1, from coordinate 15,276 downwards.
GGTGGGCTCCTTGATGGGAGCAATCCTGTTCGATTTATCTCTGTGCCCTTAAAGTCTTGCATGGAACAAGGGAAGGGTCTTGGAATGGATGAGTGAGTGGAGGAATAAATGTAGTAGTGAGTGATTTGCTAAAATCATTCCCAGCTTTGTGTCTCTTTCCTTTCCTGTAAGGAATCGTGGATTACTGCATTTCACTCACTTGGTGAAAGGCAATACTAAAGCCTGGGTCTACTCCACCATCGCTCCCCAGAAAGAAAAACCAACGAAGTTTCCCATAAAGACACTGTCATAAGGAGAAGGCCATACTGAGCATCACATAACCCAAACAGCAAACCGTGATTGGTTTTGGTAGAGAGGTAGGACTCGGATAAGGATGGGGGACTTACCCAAACTCCTGCAACCTCACTGTCTTGGGCAATCACCCCCATTGAGAAACCTTTGACCACCACACGTGAGTATCCTCATTAGAATGCGTAAACTTCTCGGTGACGCACAGCATTCTGGTGAATAATATGGTAGTCACGTACGGGAAGATGGGATGCAGACCTGTGCTGTGTCCGGGGGGTTCTGTGTCTCCTCAAGTGAGCTGCGTGCTTTGCTCCACATTTCCACATCCTTACAGGATTGTCTTGATTTGTGAGGAAACAAGGATGTGAGAACCAGTGCCCGGTTCATTCTCTGTGAATCCTGGATCTTAGCAGGAAAAAAAAAGATTCTATGCTTAAAAGGTGAGATGTTTCTAGAGGAGTTATTTATGGAGACATGAGCTGGGTTCATGGAACTGGAAGTAGGTGTGGGTCCTCAGGGTCTCCCAGCAGTGGGAAGCAGGGACCAACCAGACACGCAAGGGGCAGCCAGGAGGAAATGGGGCTCCTGTTATCCACACACAGCTGCAGTCGTGGAGGTAGGGTGGGTTAGGAGAGGTACAGATGTGCAAGGCCGTAGTCTCCTTCCGAACTACGATGCGGGTCCTTTGCCCAGCGTCCTGGTGGTGATTCACCTTGGCCCAGCTCAGACCCGGTGGTGGTGATTTTGTTATGCGGAATCGAGATAGAAGCGCCCCATGTTTTGATGGGTGGTGCCCTGTCTTTTAAACATTTAACTTTGTCTTGAGAAAAAAATGATAGATCCTGGGCCCTCGGTGTGTTGTATTACATGGAGGCTTCTAAAGCTTTGTAGTTAAGAGATGTGTCATGGTTTATGTCGGTGGCCCCCAGGCCTCATGTATTTGCATTGTGCATTTGTGATTGGTTCATTGTCTAGCGCTTGGATTGGTGGTGTCAGTGCTACACCCTCCCAGGGGGTGGAGCCAGGATGTGATGTAATGGCAGGAAGAAGGTGTGTCTCTCTCTTGCCCGTTTCCGCCTTTCTGTTTGCAGCTGCCATGAACTGCGGCCCCGCCATGCTACCCTGCCTTGGAGCCAACTGAGTATGGACTAAAACCTCCAAAAACTGTAAGAAATAAACCTTTCCTTTCCCAACTTTGGGCATCAGGTATTTTGTCTCAGTGATGAGTAAAAAGTAACTAAGACAAGATGCATCTTCAAAATTACCCACCCCCAAGCTGGAGCCAGGAATCCTATCCTTATGTATTCTTCCGCCACACTGCAGCAGGGTTGGTCTGTGTGACCAGTGGCACATGGCGAGAGTAAGGGTGTGTCACTTCTGAGACTGGATAACCAAAGAGACAACAAGTTTTTCCTCTCCTCTCCCCTCCCCCTCTCCTCCCCCCCTCTCCTCCCCTCCGCCTTCCCTTCTCTCCTCCCCCCTCCCTCTCCCTCTTCTCATGCTCCTTCCATCTCTCTCTCCTCTGCCTCTCAGGTGGGTCTGGGGAGCGATACTGAGAACAGTGCTACAGAGAGACTCACGCAGCAAGGAACTGTGGCTTCCTGCCCACGGCCAGCCGTGCGGATGACCTGGAAAATCACCTTTCCCCAGTCAAGCCGTTAGATGACACTACAGCTAATTCGCCCACCTGACAGCTTCTGTACAACCTCTGAGAAGCTCCAGGCCAGATTCTCAGATTCTTGGCCTTTGGGAAGTGTGAGGTAATAGATTCTTGTAGTCCAAAGCCATAATTTAGGAGGGGATCCATTGGAGCACAGCAGCAGCTAACTAATTTAAAAATTGAGGCCAGGTGAACCTACTAATGCACAAATACATTAAAGGAATCTACTAATGCACAAATACATAAATAAAAGTGGAACCTTTTATTCTGCACCCTCACCTGTGTCAAGTGTATTGGTCTGAAAGTATTTCTTCAGTTTACAATGCAGAGGGCAGTAACGCCTATCCCAAGGGTTGCGCTGAGAATCAGAAGAAATAAAGTATTCCAAGTGCCTAGGACAGAGCTGGACACAGAGGAGCTGCTTCACAAAGGCAGCTCATATCATTTCCCAGGGAGAGAAACACCCGCAGGCTTCCGAGGGCAGCCCCAATGAGACTCGGGGTAAGAGTTCACCATGTCGCCTGTGCATTTCGGCTCTCTGACTTCTCTGGCCTCAAAGCCAGATCTGTTCTCTCACAGTTTTCTGTGTTCCCAAAACAATCAGCTCTTCTGCCAGCCCTGGCAGCCTGGAGCTCGGAAACCTCTCCCTCCTGACCGTGGAGAATCGGCTGTCTCCACTCGCGCCTCCTTGGCAGAGTGGGGAATCCCTGATTTTCTGGACGTGCTCCGTCACTCCCTGGGTGCAGGCCAGGCTTTGCTCATGATTTCCATTTGCTAATGACTCAGAGATGAGTGTGTGACTGAGTCATGCGGAGTCGGGTGGGGCGTGGGTGGCCATGTGGTGTTTATAGTGAAATCACACAAAGTTGGGGGTCTCGCAGACAAAAGCACCGAGGCGTGGAGACGGAGTGGCGAGGCTGAGCACGTTAACCCGGGGAAACTCACCAGGGCCTGCTGTGGATCGAAGCTTTGCAGTTGGGAAGAGCCCTTCCCTACCTCCAGGAGTAGGTGGACAGCGTGCCTGCAAATTCCATCTTACAGCTCCAGTTTCCTTTCCCAAAAATCTTCCTACTTGGGAAAACAAAAAATAACCTCCCCACTTGCGAAAAATAAAAGCACATCCATTTTTTGACTCTATGCCCCAGAAGCAGGTGGAAAAAGAAAAACCCACACAAAGATGCAGCTGGCATTCTGTGTCAGTTTTCCTCTTGGGCACAGGACAGTCTAGCTGGCATGGGGTGGGATAGAACTGTTAGGTGCAAAGAAAGTAGGGTCTCGGTACTTCCTCTCTGAGCCAATGCAGTGTTGCAAAAATACATTCCAAAAAGTGTGTGTCCAAGGGCATTTGGGGTTATGCTCTTTGCAACTGTGAAAAGCAGCAGGCTGCAAAAGTCATCAGTTGGCAATGATTAAACAGATTCAGATACTTTGCAGAGGGGATTACGCTGTGATGGTTTGGAAGAGCAGCCTATCTTTCTGGGTACGAAGGGCGTGCCACACACGGAGATAGCCAGCGAAGTGAGCCATGTCATGATAAGGATAAAGTAGTCTCTTTTCTGGTTTGAATTATCACTGTCGTGTGTATGTGAATGCATGAATTTAAATAGGAATTGTGGGCACCTGGAAGGCACTACACTACACTGTTCACAGTAATTGGGCGTGGCCCGGGTTTGGGAGGAAACAGGAGAGAATGGCTTTTGCTTTTTGAGAATCTATAATGTACTGTGGGGTTTGAAATGCTCAGAGTGAATGGCCTTGTGGGTGACTTACGCTGTCCTTTCATTAAACAGCTCAAGAATAGAGAGGTATAAGGTGGGGTTCTTCACGTTGGTCTGCAAAATGATAAGTTGTGTGTGTCTAACTAGTTATGGAGAGAGCCCCAAAGCCTAAGGAAAAAGGAAGAAAAGGAAGGGTGTGGGGAGAGACGGAGAAAACCAAGCAGTGGAAAAGAAAAAGAGGTGCTCCTTCTAGTTGGATAGCAGCTGAAGGAGAATCCCAAACCATGGAACCCCCTGGAGGTTGGCGACCTCTAGGCCTGGGGTCCTGGGTCAACAAGTCAAAACTGCATTGTGACTCCTCTGCCAGGGACACTGAAGTTCTCACCTTGAACAAGTGGATTGGGGCCCACGCCTAGTTGCGCTGTTCGTGCACCCTTGGTCACACCACTTGTCCTCTCTGTCACTTTGGTTCTTCATCTGCAGAGAAAAAGATTCCCTTGTACACTCCTTCTCAGACTTTCACGTGCAGCTGAAAATAGCCCGGAGGAGCTGAAGGCCTGCCTGAGGGTGCATATCCCTTAACAAGCCCAAAACTGTGGGTGCTGCAGAAGCCGCACTTTTACTAAACATTACCCCACCACAACAAGCCAAGACTGCGGTAAGTAAGGAGCAAGCGAGGTCATATAGGAAACTGGCTCGCAACTGAAGGGGTTTGTGTGGCGTCGTCCAAGTTCTGTCTCCTCTGCTTACAACTCCAGAATCTGGGGGAGGAGAAACTATCACTTAGCTTTCCTGAGCCTCAGTTTCCACATCTGTAAAATGTGTGTACCACTTTTTGAGGCCATGGAACTTCAGGGAAATCTGCTGTGGATTTTATTGTGGTTATTACGGTGAGGCGATTAAGAATAAATTATTTTCTGTGGGGGACGTGGCCTTGATCAGCGTTAAAATAGTGGGGAGGAGAAAGGAAACTAATTTGGGTGCCAGGGGATGTGGGCAGGGGTTTATTATTATGCTCAGGGTGGCTGCTCTAGAGAGCGGGAGGTGGCAGGGATGTCTGCTGACTCAGAGCAGGGACCTTGACACAGGTGCATTGTGGGTAGAGCAGGTCCTGTGCTATTGGTTCTAGGCATCAGGATCATACACCCTGAAACCTCCTCTAGATCCCTGGAGAAATCAGCCAGTCAGTGCAACCCAGAACTTTCTGGGCAGTTAGTCCTGCCCCCACAGATCCCCTTAGCCTGGTCACTCGGAGCCTGGTCACTGCTGTTTCCCGAGTTTCTGGTCTCTCAAGATCCAGGTCTTTGTCCAGATTCTGTCGCTGAATGGTTCAAGGACATCGGCACACTCTTCTCTGTCCCCGTATGGGGACAGTGACTTAGGAGTTGCTGGGAGAATTGAGTTCACCCAGGGTTCTAATCTCAACATTCGTCCGTGTGTGTTCCATCGCTGTCCCTCTGACGGTGTCCTAGCCTGGCTCTGCAGCTGGTCCCGCTGGGGACACCGGCCGAACGCCTGCAGACCCCCACTGGTGCTGGCCTCATCCTTTCTTCCTGTGTGGTCCATGGTCCACCTAAGGAAACACCGCGTGTTCCTCTGAGGACCAACCGTCACCCAGCCCCCCACTCAGGGCCAGCTGAGAGCACCTCAATTTTAAAGAAAAAAAAGGGCACATCATTGCTGATTCCTGGGCCCTCACTGACTGTCTGTGTCAGTTCTTTGGGTCGAGGCCTACTTCTGGATCTGTGACAAGCTGCATGGGTCTCAGACCCAGTGAACTTGGAGAGCCACCGCTCTCCAAGATGCGTACCTGGCAAGCTGGCCCAGAACCGTGTTGTCAGATACTGCTAAAGCTACACAGTAGCAGCAATGCCAATACCTGTCCTCACTGAGCACTTACTACAGGTGACACTTTCATACAAAGCGCTGGCAACACTCTAGGTTCGGGGCCAGCAAACTACAGCTTGAGGGCCAAGTCCTGCTCAGCTCCTGCGGTTATAAATGAAGGTTTCTGATTTTCTGCGTTGTCTGGGGTCATGGTCCCCGTACTCAAAGACAGCACCCTCTCCGCCACGACGTGGTAGCTGGCCATTCAAAGGAGATTCCTAGACACACAATTCCTGCTGCTGAAAAACTGGTCCCAGCTACAGGAAAAGCCCAGACAGGCTGGATTCCCATCTCAAGCAAGAGCCTGTATCTCTGTGCCCCACCTGCCTTATTTGAGAAAAGGCTGCAGTGAGGACGAGATGAAGGCGTCGCAGTAAAGGCTTTGGTCTCCCGTCATTGCACCGTAGCTACTCAGAAATCTGCAACCGTCCTCTCCTCTCCGTGTGGCGGAGTCACCCTGCTGTCCTTCCTGCTGCCTGTTTTAATTGCCTGACAAAACTTTACGGAAAGTACGGCTGTTTGCGTCTCTGCACAGAAGCAAAGGGTGCATATAGGTTGTTGCTTTTACTGTTTTGCAGAGCTCGGGGCGAAGCCCAGGGCTGCAAATGCTTGGCAGGTGCTGAGCTGCCCCTCCCCGCAGCCCGCTTGTTTGTTTTGGGGATGCTTCCTGCCTCTGGGGAGCAGTCCCCTCTCACCACTTGTTGGTCTGCGTGACCTCATGATTCATAGCCCTGGCACCTCTGAACTGCTCCCCGAGAGAAGCAATTCAACGGGCACCTGAAATTTTATAGGCCTGTGGGTTCCAGGGATAACGGTGCCTCTCTGCACAAGTTCTTTCCATCTGGCCTCAGCTTGCAGGTCTCTAACAAGGAGGCCATAGGCGGAGGCGTCTCCAGGCCTCTTCCCAGCTTCTGGGTTCCTAAGTCCTCTGATGGCAAAGCAGCCTGAACAGCATGCGTTCCCAGCAGGCTGAAGCCCCTGGCCAGGCTCCAGGGAGGGCAGAGGCAGCTAAGCCGCTTCCCTCCTTCCCGGCCGCTGGGCAGGCAGGCTTTTCAGCAGCCCTGGGATGCGGTGAGGAGTCTGAGCCATGCCCCTTAAACCCTGCTCTCTATTTAATTTCCTTGATTTATGGCAAGGATTTCTTGCACCTCCAGGGGAGAGAGGCACAGCTACACAAGTCAGCTTCCCGGGCTGAGCCCACATGTCCTCAGCCTGTTGATCCTCTCGTCGTAACAGCGGAGTCCATGTCCGGGGCCGTTCGCTGTCTCTTTGGAACCAGGTGGCAGAGCCAAGCTACCGCTCCTCTCCTCCAGCTAGGATTTCCCCTCACGGTGGCGGCTCTGGAAGCCCACCCTGCAGATGCCCCCGGGATGGCATGCAGCTTTCCAGGGAGCACCTACCTCCAAGGGCTGGGAGTGGGGACCCGTGTGCTCCTAAACTCACAGCGCTCCAGGGAGCAGTCAGGATGGGAAACAGGGCCTCCGGGAGTGGGGGATCCGTCCTGCTTTCTCACGGGCTTCTCCTTTAACCGGAGCCAGCCTGGCTCCCCAAGCAGCTGGTACAAGCCAGCCAAGGCCAGGAAACACAGGTCTCAAGGTACCTAGGCAACCAGCATGGGAAACTCGGGGTACAGCTGGTGAATCTGCAGATGCTGAGGTCACCTCCCCATGGGTCCTTCGCCTGAGAGTGAAACTGCCACCTTGCCGCCTCGACCCAGGTCTCCGCTGCCCAGGCCTCTGTCTGTCCGTTTCCTTCCCTGTTACACGCCTTCCTTCTTTTTCTGTTCTGCTTTTCCTAGCTGCCCTCTCCCTTCCAATCCTACTCTCTCCTCATTCCCTCTTTCACTTCTCATTCTCCCCACTTCGCTTCTCCTTTGTATGCTTCCTCTCTCTCTCTCTCCCCCATATCTTCTCTTCCCTCTTTCATTGCTCTTTGGCTTCTAGAACTTTTCTTCTCCATGGTGGGGGGTCCCAGACCGGCAGCTTCAGCCTTACTTCACCCCCCAGCTCCACCCCCACATCCAGACCCCGCCACAGGGGACACTTCGAGAGCAGCCCCAGCAATCTGGACTTGATGCTCACTCAAGTTTGAGAATCACAGTCTTAGGGGAAAGAACGCCAATTTACCAAAAACAGGAGCATCTCTGCGAGCTGATCCAGTAAGCCTTCGTTTCTAAACATGCAAAACCCTCCTGCGCCCATTAACTAATTAGGACGTCAGACCACCAGCCTGGCCAGCATCCTTCCAGAGACAGCACAGGCACTTCCACTCCGGGTCTCTGATTACTATCATGCCGCTAAATCCTCTGTCCATCCTGGGTCCTTCCTGTCCCCGAGCTGGGAGCTGGGAGCTGCGAGCTGCTTCTTCGAGCTCTCCAGTTTCTTTTAGAAATACAAATGACGGGGTTCTGGACTTTCCACCCAGCAGCTCACCGTCGGTATCAGTGCTTGCCGAGATGCAAGTCTCAGGTACTGATAGGGATATGAATGCGGAAAGGACCCCATTAGTCCGGGATGGGTGAGGGAAGTGGGGCAGTCAGATTCCTCCCGTGGAGGACTGTCCAGAGCTCAGAACGCAGTGGCTCGGAAAGAGGAGGGTAAGGTCACCACTAGTAGCATCTCCTGGACTTGATCACAGAACTCCACTTCCAGGGCCAAGCATTGCACGCGTGCTAAGCACATTTGACAGATGTTGATTCGGGAGAACGGAGCTGCTTTTCCTTCCGGCGTGGCCCAACTTTAGCAGCAGTCTGCTCTACAGAGAGGCCTCACCCTGAAAGGGCCCTGCGAGAAGGGCAAGGGTGTGCAAGCCCCAGAGCTGCTGGGCCCCCCGACACGCCTTCCCGGGGTACCTAAGTCTCCACGAGCAACCTCTCAAGCACAGAGCGTGAAGCCAGCTTCAGTCCATGATTTGACGGTGGAGGGATTTCGGGATAAGGGCTGAGAAAAATGTCCTCATGTTGCCCTTTCTTAAATTGCCCAGAACTTACCCGGGAGATTCTAATTCAGTAGATTTGGCATCAGGCCTGGGAATCTAGATTGTATAAAAGTTCCCGCGGGCTTTGGATGGATGCGAAGGGTTGAGAGTCACGGGTTTCCACGCATCCATGCGTGGTGTTTGTGTAACTGTATATGCAGGCAAATGTGGAAGCCAGGGCAGGGTCTCTAACGGTTGTTTATTACTTTCGCCCCCAGTTTCCACCCCCACCAAATGCTGTAAGCTTGGTCTTGTTCCCAAAGCTAATTTGTATCCCTATGATGGATGTAGTCATTAGGTACTGCAAACATGTATTAATAAAAATAAAAAATTTAAAAGACAAAGTTGTAAGCAATCTATCAAGATTGCTAAAATACTGTGATAATCATTGGTAAGTATACCCGGAAGGCATGGGGGTTGGTGGGATTAAACTGTGTGTAATTTTATTTTCACTACTGGGGTTGAAACTTGGTGTTTTACTATTGAGCTACCTTCCTTGAGCCCTTTTATTGTTGTTTTAACTTGATTATGAGGTCCTTCTGTCTCTGCCTCCGTAAGTGCTGGGTTACAGGCATGTGCCACTGAATGAGGCCAAGCTTTGTGAAATTTTGATAGACTATTTAAATGTCTGTAACTTTTAAAATAGACATAAAATAGAATAAAGGGTGTAGTGATGCACAGCTGTAATCCTAGCACTTGGGAGGCTGAGGCAGGAGAATCGCCATGAGTTCGAACCCAACCTGGACTACGTAGTGAGTTCAGAGCCAGCCTGAACTACACAGTGAGACCCTTTCTCAGACAAATAAAAACATAGACTTAAAGGGAAACTCTTAGATAATATTCTCCTTGGAGAGCTCAGCATGAGCAAGTGGGCTATGGTTTTTTTTCCCCCCTAGAGGTAGTGATACAGAAAGGAGGAGAGAGTTTTATTTTTCTATGAACTTAAAAGGTACAAAATTATGGCTTAGCTGACACAAGGACAAAAGGAATAATTGAGGGAAAAATTAAAATGTTTATGACCCATTTTCTCCATTAAATTTGAAAATAGTTTTACTGAGTCTCACAAGGGGAAAGTGTATCTTTTTCTATCACTGAAATAATCTATCCTGGTGGTCTTCAACCTAGTTTTAATAGCTGAAATCTTTTCTCCAGGGAAGCCTTAGAGTCAAATTCCAACCATGTAGAACATATTAAGAAAAGGTCATTCTGGCTGAAAGGCAGCTGAGAGATCTGAAATAACCATGCTGATTTCTTACCAGGCTTCAGAGGCAAAGGAGGCATTTTTTTGAGAACAGGAGAATAAAATCTGTCTGGGCAAAATGGGCTACACCTGTAATCCCAGCACTTTGGGAGGCTGAAGCAGGAGGATTACAGCCTGGGCAACTTATTGACTTGGTGAAGCCTTGCCTCAAAAGAAAAAGACAAGAAGAGAGGAGAGGAGAGGAGAGGAGAGGAGAGAGGAGAGGAGAGGGGAGGAGAGGGGAAGGGAGAGGAGGAGAGGAGGGAAGGGGAGGGGAGGGGAGAGGAGAGGCTGGGAATATAGCTCAGTGTGAAGGCTCTGGCTTCAGTCTCCAGTACTAGAAAAAAACAATATGAAACCTATAATCTTTATCTTATTTTCTAGACACTCCTCCCAAAATGAGTCAGTGAGCAACAGATACCTCCTCCAAATTCCCTCCTCCAAAATACCAGTATTGAATATTTGATTAGCTACAATGTCAACCTTCAACTTTTTTTTTTTTAACATGATAAACTAAGGCTATATTCATTTCAATGAACTGAGATTGCTGGAGACTGCTCGTAAATACTCTTTTTAACTTTTCGAATTTCCTTTCATTTGTATTGCTTAAACCTCTATGGAGAGGCTGCAGGCCAGCTTGGAGGGCCCAAGGGATGTTCTCATGGGCGAGGTCCCCAGGCTAAAGGACGCACGTGTGCGAGAGATCAGCAGCAGCAGCGGTATGGAGTGGAGCAGAGCAAGGGCCACCTACCTGCATCTTTGTCGCATCTTTGTTACACATGTTGCTACCACTTCTTTACATTCTTACATGCCGGTCTCAGTGGTGCCTGTGTGGTTGTCCACTGCCAAGTCCTGGTGATATAATTATGCCCCATTGTGTGCCTGTGCCGACAGTGGAGCCAGAAACATCCCAACATGCCCCAAACTGTGACCCAGTCTGAGCAGTTCCCCTTAGAGGCCTTCATTTGTCTTAAAATCTGGGAGTTGGTAGAGTTTATGTCTCTATTATACCGTTTTGCTATTACACAGTAACTATGGCAGCAGCAACGACAACAACAAAAACTTAATGTGCAAAAGGTGATTCAAATATATGATAAATATTTAAATTTTAAAATTATATTACAGTAAAAGACACACTGCCATTAATCCCCTACAAGACACTCCCCCTTGCTTGGAGTACACGGATCCCACCATGCTTAGCGCTCTCCAAAGCAGTTCTGGAAGTTCCCTTTCGTGACTGTCTTTAGAAGCTGTTGGCCGGAATGCATTGAATGCTTCCTTCCAACAGAAATGCGGGCTCATAAAAACACAACGGTGTGTCCTCATCCACCTCATTTGCAAGATCTGACACTGTGCAAATTCTGGCTCCTCCTCCAAAGACAAGACAATTATGGAAAGTGAACATTTTTAATCAGTTCAGAACATCGAAGGAGCCATGAAAGAACAACTGAAGACACTCACATATACTACCATATTTATTGTTTTTGCGAAAATAAGTAACTTGCATGGAATTAAAAACAGAAGAAATACAGCTCCTGGATTCCTTACCAATTTTTAGTAGCAATGATAGCCAGAATAATGAGGGTGGAGACTTCCTACCTGTTTTTCTTATGAGCCTGGGTCTTTCAACTTTATGAAGAGCTCTACTGAGGTATAGCTGATACACAAAAACAACAACCAAAAAATTGCGCATGTTAAACAAATGCAATTTGATGAGTTTGGGCAAGTGTTTATACTTTTACAGCCATTAACACAACTCAAAACGGATTAAAGACTTACATGGGAGACCCTGAATTATAAAACTCCTAGAAGAAAATATAGAAGAAAAACTCTCTTAAAAACTTACTGACAAAGAATGTGGCAGAGAAATAGAAAAGCTGTATGATTCCCATTTCTATCCTGTAGGAACAAGTTGGAGAGAGACCTTTGGAGGCATTTAGGGAAGGTCCTGAGTTTATGAAATTGGGAAATAACTGAGACCTGTGACGAGTTTACCAGAAGGGACCCCCTTCCTGTGAACTGGATCCCCAGAGACTCAGAAAAAGCATGGAACCCCTTTCATTGCATCGAATGACTGATGAGGACACTTCTTCGAAACTGAACTATGCAAGAGGTAGAATCCAAAGGAGAACAGGGTGTGTTGATTAGCAAATGCTTCGCTATATTCTGCAAAACATGATCTAGTAGTTGATTGAACCTGACTGGCTGCACCAGCACCAGGAACGAGGGAGGGCGTTGTGTATTTGGATGGTGGTTGGTTCCCTGCCTGCCTTGCTCTTGGTCCCCGACTATTCAAATGCTGTGCAGCTCAGAGGACCTAGCACAGTGATGCAATAAGTGGGGTCCCCAGATCAGCCACTTTGAGCCTTCCCTGGGAACTTTAGGAGGGTTCACAGCCTTGGGTCCACCCCAGTCCTGCTGGATCAGAAGCTCTGGGCTGAGATCCAGCAATCTGTGTCAGAATACATAACCCAGGGCAAGATGACAGTCGCTTGAGCTGGGACACCAGCAGTCCCTTGCGACTGTCTGTTTTGGAAGCTCTCCCTGCCTCTGAATCCCCGTTCTAGGACCATCGGACTCACGCGTGACTTGGCGATTAGGCACTCGGTGTCACCTCTGCTGGGTGCCCAAGGCCAAGCGACAGACTTTTTATGTAGCTTAGGAGTTTTTTTTGTCTTATTTTGTTTGATTGTTTTGTGTGGGAGGAGTGGGACAAAGTCTCACTGTGTGGTGCAGGTTGGCCTCAAATTTGATCCTCCTGCCTCAGCCTCCTGAGGGCTGGTATTACAGGCATGCACCACCATACTCGGCTTAGTTTAGTTTTGTTTATGTTTTTGCCTGGAAAATAGGGAAAGTCATGATAACATCTATCTACACTGTGGTTCCAATCATTCCGTTAAAGAACTAGAAGAGTGTCTGGCATACATCAGGTGCTACAGTGGGTCACACATCACGGTTGTCAGGTCCCATGAGACAACTCTGTTCCACATTCTTCCAGACAGTGCCAAGCAGCAGGCCAGACCTCATGTAAGTGCCCTGTGCACCCCCTTGCATGGGGCTGGCCAGTCAGGACTGCAGTGTCCATCTGGCTCACGGCACCTGTCAGACACTCAGGATGCTTGCTCACTTGGTCTGTTCTTCAACAGAACACTTTGGCTGGGCCCTGTGCCTGATGCCTGCATGGAATCCTCCTCACCAGCCCAGTAAGAAAGGAATGCCACTAGGTCACAGAGCAAAGGACAGCCCCGGAGACCCTTCCTGGGTATCAGCAGCCTGTAAATGGCAGAGCTGGGATCTGGAGCAGGGTGTGTCTGAACTCAGCATCTAGAATTCCTCTAAGGAAAAAGGAACAAACTCTGAGACACACTGTCTTTCCCTTGACTGGAAAGCCTTTAGTTGACCTCATAACTGTAAAATGGCCTGGGTTCATTTAAAATCCTATCAATACAGAAACGCCACATGGCTCGCCAGGGCACCTATATTTCTAGTGATCCGATCCACCAAGAATAACTATTTTTGGAAACTCAGTATATTTTAGTACAATCCTTTGTATACACACATGCATATTCTTTTTGCTTAACACAAAGCAAAAGCACGCTTCACATTTTTAAAATATCTTGCCACTTTTAACCTAATATACCGGGGACATCTTTGCATGTCACACTTACGAACGTGTTTCCTTATTTTTAAATGTGGCTTGCCCTGGGCAGGTGTACTCTATCCATAGGATGAGTGCTCCCATAGGATAAGTGTTTTGGACCATTTCCAATGTTGCATGCATGGCAGGCAGCACTGTAATAGTCTTGCACTTATGTATTTGTTGTTCTGGAATACTGTTTATTTTCTTAGGAAATAGAATACTACGGCTTAGGTCTAAAAGGACCCCTGAAGCCTCACACATTTGGAAGGTGGTTGGATTAAGCAGTGCTACAGCTGACTTGCTGTTAGGAGGTGGGGCTTGATCAGCAGAGGCGGGCTGCTGGGGGCGTGGCCTGGAAGGGTCTAGCTCCCTTCCCAGCTGCTGCTTTGCCTCACTGTGCTTCCTACACACCATGAGCTGAGCAGCTGTCCTCCGCCAGGCCCTTCCGCTTAGTCTACCGTGCAAGGACTCAAACTTCCAACGCATGAGCCCAAATCAACCTCACCTCCTTGAAGATGTGGGTGTGGGGGATCTTGTTCAGAGACAAAGAAAGTGATTGAGACATAGTACTAGAGAGGTGTACTCACGTTTGTACAAGATTTTTATACAGGTTCGTGCAAACTTCCCTGAATAACTCTTATACCTACTTTGTACCTATACCAGAAGCTAAGTGTGCCAACTGTAAAACATGGATGTGTCTGTCTGTCTGTCTGTCTCTCTCCCCGTGTAATTTGTTGCCACCTTCCGTGTTGTCTTCTCTGTTCTCTCTCTCTCTCTCTTTCTCTCTCCCTCTGTCTTCCTCTCCCTCTCCCCTTTTCTCCTCTCTCACTCTCTCTCTCCCTCCTTACCCTCCCCCTCTCCCTCTGTCCATCTTTCCCTCTCGTTCAAAATTATTCCCTGGTTCTCCACGGTAATTGTTTCTGGGAACATTTGCTGAATGTCACTTGTATTAAAGATCACCTTTCCTTACCTCTCCTGACTTTGCCCCATTCCAAAATCATTTGCTTTAAGTCAGTTGCTAGTATTTCTCAGACAAAAGCCGCTCTTCTTGGCAGGGTTTTCTGCTTGACTCTCCGCTTCTTCGTGTTTAAACGGACCGCTCTCTAATTATCACTCACCGTGTCTGCAAGGGTTAGGGCTTTGGCCCCAGAAGCATTCATTGGGTACCAATGACATGATTTTCTTCTTCCAAATCACTACCCCCTCCCAAAAATAGAAAAAGGAAGCAAAATCGCTAAAGCCTCAGACAGGCCTGTATTTCAAATACACTGCCTGAGTACTTGCGTTGAGTCGTGTTTTCTCTGGCGAAAACTGCCCGTATTTTTTTTTTTCTGTCAGTTTAGTCTATAAATGAAATGAAGTTACTGCCCTATTAAAATAGAACACTGTGCCCTGGGTTGGCTCTTAACGGGTGGGAAAACCCCATTAAGTGTTTGTGAAATATGCCTTAAATATAGGAATTTTAATCTAGTGGGCAAGTAAATCCCTCTCCTCTGCTCAAATGAAAGTCTCTGGTTTTCCCGCATCTGTTCAGCCCGCTCCTCACCAGAACGCCTTACACAGCCTGACCCTGAGAACTAGGAGCTGGGGATGTTTTCTCCTCTCAGAGTATTTTTCTTTTTAAATGTTTAAAGCACATCTTTCAAAGAATCAGGAATAGTGACAGGTGTAGTCCATGGGCAGCTACCATTCTAGAAATGAGCCCTACATTTCTTCTCTTCCAGCATAAAAGCCATGAAATTTCTAGGACAGACCCAGGGTGTGACAACTCAGAATATTCTGAGACCTCAGCCCTAGCAGTGTCCCGAAGCCATGCTTGGTCACCAAGTTTGACAGCTTTCCTGAAGTACATTCTCCTTCCAGAGCA
>PVJX010026571.1:0-25736 GCA_004027295.1 Dolichotis patagonum | reverse complement strand
ACTCATTCCAGTTGTACATTGCTTTTAATTTGGGAGATTTTCTTTGCGAGTCTGCCTGGATATGTTGGTATGGTTTGCTCACATTACTTGTAACTTGTGAAGTGACTCCCACAGATAGAACATTGTAGTAATAATTTTGACTTTGTAGCATAGTCTAAGTGGAGGACTAAGAATAAAAATTTTTTCAAAACGCATTCTTGACTGTTCTGTAGGAAAGTCCAACACTGAAGTACATGACGAAGTGCAAAAGACAGAAAAGAAGACCAACAAAATCAATATTCAGTAGTTATTCATACAGCAATTATTGATGTTCTCAGAATATACTAGCTACTCTGTGGAAAATGACCTCCCCTTGACATTTAATGATGCACCTAGATTGGTTAGATAGGGCTGTTCAGGTACTTGGAGTCTTTGAACTGAATCTTAAAGGATAGATAAGGTTTAAAGATGTATAAAGAGAGGAAAATAATTCTACTGTGGAAGCACATGGAATCATGTGACTCCAGAATGTAAAAAAATAAAAAATTGAATATAGAATTTCTGAAGAACAGAGGGGAAATCAACTTGCCTAGAGTAGAGAGTGGGTTAAAGAGTGGCTAGACAGGTTATGCAGACGAGCGTCAAGCAAGCTGGAGCTTGCCAAGGTCACAGAGTCTTCCCAGAGATGGCCAGAAAACTTGATCTTGTAATGAGTAAGCATTCTGACATCATTTGTTTTAGAGATGGGATCAATAAAATAAGACATGACTCACTCTTCTTGGTAAATTCACAAAATTAAACACAGACAAAAATTGTCTTCATATGCCCATTCTACACTTTAGAAAGACAAGAAGTACGAGTCTAAAAGTGATCAAACCTAAACAAGACCAAGACTCTAGAGATCTATCCCATCACTGTTTCTCTCAAAGAAAAGAACTATGTATTATATATATATATTTGGGCCTGCAAGCTAACATTTTTCAAGTGGCATCCTTAATTTCAATTTCAGTTTGAACGTTGAGTACTGTTACAGGGCTCAGGAAAAATAAATATCTAACTGTGAAAAAAGAACACGAATTAAAACACTGGAAATCTTGGCCGGTCATTAACTAGTTGCTAGCCACACAATATGATTTGCATATTAACCTGATGCCATGAACTAACATGTCATGCCTTGTTCCTATTGCATTACAATTTCAAACCAGGTTCAGATAAGTTCTTCTATTGTATAACTGAATCTGTACATGCATATATGTTACCTGTGTTTCATAGTGAGACCACTTCAAGAGAAAAATGAAATGCCCAAGACACATTTATCAGATATGACAATTCATCTATTGTCACTCTTTGTCAAAAGCCACAACCCATAGGCCTTTTGCAAAACATAAAGATTTATCACCTGATTCCTCTATTTATGGTCATTTGGATATTTTGATTTTCAGTTTGACACAAAGGCATCTTCCTTCATTATATAGCATGGATGAAACATTTCTCGCTATATCTTTTACACGAGATTTTTTAGGTTTTAGGTCTTTTCTCCACCATAAAATATGAACTGTCATACTCAGTGTTGGGTTTATTTATCTCTGAATTACTGCCTCTCATATTAGAATTTCCATCCGTGGAGGAAAGGGGGAGAGATGGCTGCTTGTTTGCCCTCAGGAAACAAATATCTGAAACTGAAATGCTCTTAACAGTAACGGCTGAAGCCAAGCAAAGAACTGTGCAAGGATGGTAACTAAGTGAACTCAACTGTGGATGCATGTGGGAGGTGCTACACTTAGAACTGTTCCTGCTTCTCAGCTCCTCTGTGCCCCTGTGCCGTGGACTAGTGTCTCCAGGTAAACACTGGGTCAGGTGAAGACGAGAACAGGATCTGATTTACTGATTTCAATCAGTCTAAGACCTAGTTGGACAAAAATTGCCATTTTATAGCTTGAGAATCTAAGGAGACCTTTTTATGTGTAAAAATGTTGGGCAAAATATGATCAAGGATACCTGTAGGGACTCTGAATGTATTTTCCCCCCACCTCTCAGAGTTGTAATCAACATATTTCCCAAATTATTGTTTAAACTGCAAATTTGTGACCATTCAACTAACTTATCTAGTACTGTTTATGTGCTGGCTAAGGGAATATTTTGTCTTTGGTGTCAATACCTCACCCAAAATTGAAGTAAACCTGGCTATAGACAGGGTGCAATTTGTGTTGCCTGCCACATTCCCTGGTTGGGTAAGATTTTCAGTTACAGTCACCCTCCCTCACTTCCGTTTTGCCCCAGGGAAGGGAGATACACATGCATTCGGCCCTGACAGGTAAGTGCTTGCCACTTATAAAATCCAATAAATAAATTCTAAATAAATATATCTGCAAATCGAAACCATTTGAGCTATTTAACTGAGTGCAAATCTAGTCCTTTGTACACATATTTGTACAAAGTGTTGCCTGTAATTTTAAAGATGCTTGCCTCCGGGAGGTTTCGTTTTTCCATTGAAGTCCCCTTGATTTACTGTACGCAATATGTTACAGCTTCCTTATTTGCTCCTTTGGGACAGTTACTGACAGTAAATCTCTATTAAAATATTCTTCCATATGGTTGCATGAAAATTTTATTGCAGTGAGCCTCAGGCTGAAGGTCACAGCTGAGTAGCTGCAGTTAAGTATTGCAGTCTATGGACTCGGAGGTACATCTGTTCTGGGAGCTGGAGTAAAATTAGAATTTTACTGTCAATAGCATTTCTCCAAAACTAGTTACATTTGTTTACTGTGGCTGACTGGTCTTTTTCCACACAGTACCTGGAATGCAGATTGCCAGGGTCTACGAAATATCCTTCAGGATGGAAGTTTTAATACAGAATTGGCTGAACCTGAAGGTCACCTGAGGAGTCCCTAATGGATATTTCATTTATGGTACATGAAAATTTAATTTTATCTCCTCTAATCTGAATGTATTGCTCATTCACATTGATTCCAGCTATAACTCATTGTTTGTTCTAAATGCTTCTTGGATAACTGGTCATACAAACTTAATGCTACCAAAGTATGATTTTTTAAAAACTGCATTTCTAGAGCTAATGTAAGGGTACATAGGCAACAAGTTTTCGTTACTTTGTATCTCTGATGAGAAAGGATTGGGTAGGTTGGATCTCATTTGGCTGGGATTGAGATGCTGTTAGTTGAAGCATAGATGAAT
The DNA here is from genome assembly GCA_004027295.1 of Dolichotis patagonum. Taxonomy (NCBI): domain Eukaryota; kingdom Metazoa; phylum Chordata; class Mammalia; order Rodentia; family Caviidae; genus Dolichotis; species Dolichotis patagonum. The sequence goes on along the minus strand of PVJX010026571.1, from coordinate 22,565 downwards.
AATACTCACCCCTGAAAATCAAATATAATTCCACTTATAGACATGGCTTACACAACAGTACTTTTGGTATAAATACTGCATTTAATACACAGAAGCTGAGGTCAGCCAAGTGTTGATACACAGCTTGTATTTGCTGAAATTTTTTTAAAAGTATAGTAAAAAGGAAACATCTGTATTTCAAAGCTTAGTTTTCTCAGCAGTGTGTCATCTCGCCCAAACTCCAGGTCCACCCCAGCTTTTTCAATGCCAGAGAACTGTGGTTGAATCGCAAGAAAAGCCAAAGCCTCGAAGTTGCAGGTCTGTGATTATGTTTTCACAAAGAATGGTGTTCGTCAGGATTCAGTCCCAGTCTTCAAACAAACTGATTTGATGAGGAAATTCAAAATTTGAGTAAATCTGTATCAAGCCTCTTCTCTAATACTAATTTCCTACCTTATTTCTGAGACTCTACTAACTCTCTTTTATTATTTCTAGAGTTTAGGGAACTGTTCAAAGAATAGTTTAAAATTCTGATTTTAAAGTATAAGTCCTTATAGTGAACTTTTAGGAGGCAGTTAAGGGAGCCCTAGAGAAAAGAAATTAGAAAGAAAGCAGAAAAGGCATTAGAGAATAGTAGTTACATTCATTAGTGCCAACTAGAGATAAGCCCTGGTGATTCAAAAAATGAACTCTCATGATTTCTTACGAGATTTCTGAGTCAGGCACAAGTGTCATCCCCATTGTAAAAATGGAAAAACTGAGGTAGAGAGAGATAGAGTAACTTTTCAGTGACACTACTAGTAAGCAGATTCAAAACAATATGGCCCCAGTGTTTATGTTGCTAAGCAACGCATCACACTGCCTCTTGTGTGAATAGGGTGGGGTAGAAGGCACTGAGGGTCTTAGATGACTCTGAACTAGGTTTGAGATGAATAAAGAGACTCATTCATTTGGCCAGAGTCCATCATCTAAGTTAAATCTCCCTGTATTTATTTTGACAAAGACAATGCTCTTGATACTTGACAATAAGAACACATATCTTTAGGAAATAAGCAGTGAGTTCAGTTTGATGGAGCTGATGAACAAGGTTGCATTTCTCTTCTAAAAAACATGGCCTTTTCCAAAGGAGATATATTTCAGAGATGCAGTTTACCATGGCCTAAATTTCAACTTCATTTCCACTATGCATGCTACACACACACACGCACACACACACACACACACCACTGGACAAAAAGAGAAACTAAATGCTTAGAAGTCCATTTAGATAATAGATAGAGATAAATTTGGGAGTCAGAGGCAGATCTGAACCAAAATTCCTTATAGTCTATGCGTCTACCTTCTGGTAAGTTCATAAGGAGCATGATCAAAGAACAAGAAACAAAATCAGCTGGACATAAGACAAGAGGCTTTAAATGAAAAGAGGTGCAGTAAGAACAAGAAAAACTGTGCAAGAGAATTCCTAAAGCCTAAGGCCTTAATGTATCAAATGGGCAGCATGTTCAATAGTTTTAGGGGATTAGATATTTATTTGCTTTGCAACAGATATTTTTTAAAACTTTTGTTTTTGAAATGTGTAATGTGAGACTTACCTAGAAATCGCAGAGAATGGAGGATTCCCATGTAGACTACCTTCACCTTCTCCCAAAGATAACATCATACTGAAGCATAGTGATCCAAACCAGGAAAATGACATCGGCTCAACACTTTTTACTAATCACAGACCTTATTTGTATCTCATAGAAACAAATATTTTTGGAGTACTCTCTTCATGTCTAATACAGACCATGCTAGGGGTTGGACATTTCCTGGCTTCACAGTTTTTGCCACATATTGAAAAAAAACTTTAGGTCAGTCTTATTCTTCTTGACTATGTAATTTTGTGGCTGGTATTTGAAAATACTGTTATCTCATTGTGTAACTATGACATAGGAAGAGCACTGATGACACACCTTTAAGCTTCTTTCAATTTACTTAAGCAAAGACTGAATCTCGTTTTTCTGTGTGTGTTTTTAAATTACAGATGATAACATACAACAGTGAAAGATTCTCAGGGAGGTACTAGTAGAAGACAGGTAGAAAAGACCATGGGAGCTGGGAAACTTCCATCCTGGCCTCAAAGAAAGCAATAGGTTTTGTGTGAAAGTTGATAACATAAAGTAAATACTCAAAAACTTTGAGGGTCTAGCTATTCTTTTAAAGATTATTATAAATTCTTTTATTTTTGACAGTAAGTAGCAGTCAAATACTAGAAGCAGAACTAATTTCTTTATCATTAGCTTTTGAAACATTCTAAAAAAGCTAGAATATATATTGCTACATGCATAAAGCCAAGAATTTGACAATATAACTGGATTCATAGTGAGTGAGATAATCCCTTTTCTTTAGAATTAGTTTTACTGCATCATTATGTAATACTCTTTTAAAATTTTCTTTATGTAGTAGAAGCCATTTCAAATTATTTTACATATAGCATAAGTACTCTACAATGATTATAGCTATGTCCTGGAGAGTGTAAGTTAGTCTCTCTGTGTGTGCCCACTTTAAATCCTATTATTTAGAAGCAGATGCAATGTTACTAAATAAATAAATGTTTATCAACCTTACATGTCTATCCACATAGGGGCACCTATTACAGAGGTGCAAAAGGAGCAGCAGGCAAACTCTGTTTCCACACAGCTTGTCCTGCAGTGCTTCTTGTATTTGCTTACTGGAAAAGGGGGGAAAGATCATTTTAAAGTTAAATTACGGAGTGAACCCATCTATCATTTGCAAAAAAGTAATGAGCTGGAGCCAGAAGCCTAAGACCTGGCTCTCTCTTCTTCTCATGGCCGGGATGTTAAGACATAAAAAGCAATTTTTCTTGATGTGTGATCAAACGATAGATTAAGACTTGCACAGAGTTGGTGATCAATTGTCTGATAATATGTGACAGATCTTGTCAGGTTGACAAAAATGTACCCCAACCCAATGGGAGAGAATGCTCTGAGCTGTGAAGGTGCTTTCTTAAGCAATTGCCTGAGAAGGAGAGGCCCCTGTGATATCAATTATCTTCTATATCAACACCAAACAGGGTTTCTTTTTTGCTATGGAAGCTGCCATTATGGTTTGACATGTGTAAGTTAATACTAATTAGATGCATTTCAATAATCACTTAACTTTAATTGGTTTTGTGTCTTATTTTTCAAAGGAGGAAGGTACAGACTTGTCCTAATATTTTAGCAAAATAATGTTCCATGAGACATGAAATGAATTCCCGTCTACTCTCCCCCACATTCTGACAGGCCAATAAAAATAGTATTAGGTGATTAAAGAAAAATTTTAAGGCAAACATAATGATAAATGGTAATGAAGTCAAACAGCTGGCAGGCTCCTTGGTGAATCAGCCACCTGATGGCTTACCCCAGGATCAGGCCAAGCCTCCAGCTATGGCTTCCCTGGCAAGATGCTCTTTGGGGGAGGCAGAGGAGAGGAGAAAAGCAAACAATGAGGAGAGAGCTGTTTACACCTCTCACAGCAGCTTCAAGGTGGTACATTAACATCCACTCTTCTCCCCCTGGTTGCCCCAATTTAAGGACGTCAAAGGAAATCATCTGGACTTCTTTTAGCAGATCAGGGAAAAAGTCAAAGTTGGATTGTTTTTAAACTTAGTACTAAGCTTGTAAAGAAAAGCTTTATTTTTATACAAGGCCACAGAAAAAAGAGAAATAGGTTTAAATTCCTTCCTAATGCAAAGGAAGGAATAATCTGCCTACTTAGCATTTCCTTGCAGTTTTGCTGTACAAGAGTGCACTGCACTGAAGCAATTATTCCTGTATAAACAAGCTATCTTCCCATCTGAGAGACGTTTATATTTAGTGTTTTAGATGCAATCCTAGTGAAACTAATGCTGAGCTTTTATATGTGTGCAAAGGAAGGCTAGGGAAACCTAGGTGAAGGTCAGAATCCAAGGTCAAAATCCAACTTTATTGGTTTATAGAGCTATAACCTTAAAAAGATGGAGACTATGATGTCTGAGAATCTTTTATTCATCCATTCATCAAATATAAAGATATATATAGAATTTTTTTGGTTCCCTTTTAGTGTTTACTCTTTGCCAGAATTGCATTATTCCTTAGGGATTCAGGATGACCAAGGTGGAGCTCTTAACTTCATGGAACTTAAAGCAAATACACTTTACAAGTTATCCAGCCTAACATTTTTGTGCTATCAAGCTGAATTTGTGGGACCTAGTTAGAAATCCCTAACTGGGTGATAATGGAAGAGAGCGAAGCAGACATGCTCCTTGGGATCTCCACCACTTGCCGCCCGCTTCAACCAAAGGATTTCCACTTTGGCCCTTATATTTAACACTTTTTGTGATAGTGGTAGTGAGGAAAAGTTATAATAAAAGAAAATAGAATAATATAGAGAGAAAAATCTATTTGTGATTCAGAGACTCTAATCCCTTTATTTTATGTAAATGAAACTTCAATTCCTGAGCTTCAGAAGCACCTGTGACATCTTTGGTGACAATCTAGAGAGCCCAGCTGGTCTACTGTCAGGTTGTCATAAGAGGCTACCGGGAGTTCAGTGGCTGCCTCACCTCTGCCATGTGCGGCCCAGGATGGCAGGACCTTTTCCATCTGTGGAGAAACAAAGGCTCGTGTGGGCAGGTGCTGCTGAGCAAAACAACTTCCCCAGCTAAGTGGAAGCTGGGCTCTCCCTGTGTTTGCTGGTTGATTTCTCTTTTTCACCTGAGGTTTCTGATATGCAAAAGGGCCTCTTGTCTCTGCCTCTCAGAAATGTCTGAGAGCTCTCAAGTGGATTCTGGTAGCATTTATCAGTGTTACAAAGGGAATAAGCTCTTATTACTGTGAAAGTCTACTATTTTTCCCCCAACTTATAGAAATTTTTCTTATACAGGGTTTGAAACTCCTGGGATTCCAATAATAATTAGGGTTGATGTGAGAATGGCCACACGTAATGGGAAAGCTGACTTCATGACTGGGGTGAGAGAGTAAGAGCTGAAGAGAAAGGAGAACAGCAATCAGAGTGTTGTTTAAGCATGCACTGACACTCTGAATCACTAAGCATCAAAGAGGTCAAGATGCAAACAAGACAAACTTACTTCAGAGACGCAAAGAGCACTTTCTTTTGCTTCTGGAGTGGACAATAGACATAAAGTTATTTACAATTGGGAACTTCATTCAGAGACTGTGAAGTGTGGGTTTATTTGGTTTGAGAACAGAAATCACTATGAACCTTGGGCAGCCTCTATAGCACAGTGTAAGCTTTTTTACCAACTAAGGAAGCTGAGTCATTTCAACCTTTCACCCTCCAACCTTCCACCCTCCAACCTTCCCTCAGACAGCCCAGGGTCAAGGTCCAACCTCCTCCCCAGTCCCAACACTGACGCTCTTTGTCACAACAAACATGAAAAGAAGACACTCTTCTTGCACCTGCTTTCAAATCAAAAAGAGTAATTTTGAGAGTGACGTTCCCAAATTAATCTATTTGTTTAGTGAGAACTTGGGAGAAAGAACAGGAGCTTGAGATATTGTCAAATGAATGTGGGAGATTAAGCAGAGGGAAAATGTTTTATATAGCATCTGGGGTATTGTGACCTTTCAATGAATGTTTATTGAAATTAAAAGTGCTGACAGTTCCTAATGAACTATTATCAGAGGTATCCATTCATTAATCCTGAATCTGAACATCTCAGAAAGTTTTCCTGATGAAGGCAATGACTCCAGCATGTATCCAGTGGTGAAACTTTGGGAAAGTAGATAAAGCAAGCTGAAAAAGTGAGCCTTTTCCTTGGCTTCAGGGACCTTCAATGATAAATTAACATATTCAAAATTAGTTGCACAATAGTGACTAGAACCCATAACTAGCATGTTGATCCTGGGTCATTCCTTTATTTTCATGGAATTACCTCAGGTCATGTCAAACAATGTTTAGCTACTTATCATGCGCTCATCCTGACTTAGGCCCTGTGGGACAGGAGATACAAGTGCCACACCTGTTTCTGACAAGCTTTGCCTTAGATTCTTTCCTGTAACTGGGACAAAATACCCAGCGCCTGCAAATTAAAGGAGAGGTTTACTTTGGCTTACAGTTTCAGTGCATTTAGTCCATGGTCAGGTGGCTCCAAGGCAAAAATTCAATGGCAGAAGAATATGGTGGAGAAAAATGTGCTGAACCTGTGGGTGCCCAGAAGCAGAGAGTGAAAAGAGGAGACAGGAAAGGAGATATGTGCTCCAGGTACCACCTTCAATGACCTGCCTCTTCTACCAGGCCCCACCTCTTACTAACACATTCATCCACAAACCAATGAATGTAGTGCCTCCATGATGCTATCAGCTTCCAAAAGCCCCATCTCTGAACACATAAACCTTGGGAGGAATTCTAGATCTAAACTATAATATTCTGCTCCTGGCCCCTGAAAGACTCATGCCCAGCTCTTTATATAAAATGCATGTAGTTTATCTCTAAGAGTGACCAAAGTTTTGACAGTTTCACTATTGCTGAAGAATACAAGTCTCAGGGGAGAGCTCAATCTTCTCTGAGTTGCAAGACAAACTCTTAGCTTTGATCCCCTCTAAAAATAAGGTAAATGCTTCCAACTTACAGTGGAATAGGTATACAGTCTCATTCTAAAACATAGCACTCAGAGTTAGAGATGAATAGAACCAAAGTAAGACGGAACTCAGAATGGCAAACATTAAATCTTGTAGTACCATATTCAATACTTGGGGGAAGTAATGGCAACAGGTGAACTCCGAAGGGTTTGGTCATTCTCAATGGCATGCCATTTTATTGCTCTTAGACTCTCTCTCTTTGGGTAATTTCATTTTCTCCCTGCAGCTTTCCTCAGCAGACATTCCACATTTTTGACATCTCCAACTTCCTGGCATCTACATTGCATATTTGGCTTCACATTCACAGCTTCACAAACTGCCCTTTCTGGGGCACACTGCCTGACTTTTTAGGCCTTCTGCAGAAACCTGAGTGGTAGTTTCTGTGATCTCATGACATTTGAGTTCTGTATGCCTATAAAACTTACACCATATGATGATATCATAGTGTGCTTGTGGCTAAGGTGGTAGCCTTAGATCTTGGACACAGAGGCTACTAGTGCCTGGAAAGCTGAACACGGTGAAATGAATACTGGGGAAATAATTTCTTACACAGGTGGAATGCTTAAGCGCTCCCATCTCAAATGAAAGCTTTACAGTTATGCATCCTTGAGCCTACAAAGGGTGAAGTCTTGCTGATTTCTGAGATGCCTCAAAATCACCTTTCTTATTGTCCCCATGCAAGGTATTTGGCTTCTTTTTAATGCTAATCTTTTCAGTAACCATGCTTTCCTTGGCTCCAACTTTCTAGGGACTTTTATTTGGCAAAAATGCAAATTGTTCAAATCACTACCATTTCCTTCTAGTTTTCACTATAAATCTGGCTATAAGCAGTCACAGAAGTACCCATACTGCAGCCTCAGTGCTGGGCTTTCTTAAAATTTTCTTTCCCAGATTAATTAGTCCATTACCCTTTTCTCAGTCTCCTACAAATTCTCAGGACATGGGCAAAATGAAGACAAATTTCCTCCAGAGTTTAGCCAGACATGGTGGTGTTCACCTGTTATCCCAGCACTCAGAAGGATGAGGCAGTAGAGTCACTGTGAGTTTCAGACCAGTTTAAGACTATGCTACTTAGTGAGTTCGGGGACAGCCTGTACTACATACTGATACCCTGTCTCTGGGCTTAATACACATGACCTCTAGTCCAACTGCCAATGAAACCCTAGTTCCAAACTGGCACTTTCTGAGTTGGCCTTTACTATCTTCATTCCTGCCAGCATTTTGGTCTTCTGAGCCCTAAGCAAAATCTCATTTTGCCCAGGTTACAGCATCCTAGGACTTGTTCAGGCAGCATTTTTTTTTTTTTTTTTTTTTTGTGGTACTGGGGATCGAACTCACGACCTTGCACTTGCCAGGCAGGCGCTTATGCCGCTGAGCTAAATCCCCAGCCCCAGGCAGCATTTCTAAACCATTCCAAATCCTTCCCACAAACCAGCTCCAAATGTTTCTAAACTGTGTGATCCAGGATAGTCACCTCACTTTTCTGGTACTGATTTTTTTTTTTACTTTCCCATTCCTGAGACTAAACATTAGACACTCAAATCTTAAAGGAGGAGAGGTTATTTGGCTCACAGTTCCAGTGGTTTCATTCCATGGTCACCTGGCTCCAAAGAAGAAACATGATGGTAGAGGGGAAGAAAAGGTATTCAAGCCATGAAAGGCAGTAAACAGAAAATAAGGAGGAGTCAGAGAAGGAAGTGTGCCCTTGCAGTTCATCCCTAGTCACCCATGTCTTTTGACCAGGCCCCACTTCCTGACAACACATTCATCTAACCCCGTGTCCCAGTCACCTTCCCAAAGTCCCACTGCTGAATGCATGAGACTTAGGGGACACTCTAGGTCTAAGTCATAGCAAGTCATAATACTCACAGGAATAAAAAGACACATAGTCCTGCTAGACACATGCTGTTCCTTGTACTTCCATTTATGTGCCAAGATCAGAATTGGCACCAACTCTACAATGATATATTAACTAATATTTGATCTTCACAATAGCCATGTAAGGGCCGGGGATTTAGCTCAGTGGCTTAAGCGCCTGCCTGGCAAGCGTGAGGTCGTGAGTTTGATCCCCGGTACCAAAAAAAACCAAACAAACAAACAAAAAAAACAATAGCCATGTAAGTCACTGAGCCCCATTTGTTTGAAATTGAAGTTTAGGTCAAATGAATTGTTCATGGTACAGTAACTGGTATGAAGCAAATTGGAATTCAAACTTAGGGGTTCTATTTTAAAACCAAGGTCTTTTTCACTATACTTTGTTACCTTTCAATATTATAAAACCTTTTTTTAAATTAAAAGGCATAATGAAAGACATGAAACCTAGTCATCTCACAGTTCAGGCCATAGATATATATTTGATCATGTGAAACAATAATTTTTTGATAATTTTAATAATTTTTAAGCACTTAATTTCAGCAATGACACCATTGAACAAGTGACATAATAGCTCTTTTTAAAAAATCTGCTTTAACTGATTTGTACATTGCCAGGTATCAAAATATTACACACAGATATGGAGACTCATCATTTTGCTGAATTCTTATGGAAGCAAAATATCCTGAAAGCTATTTCCCAGTCGCTATCAAACCACCATGCCATGGCAGAATTCATAGAAAACAAATCATAAATAGTGAAAAAAAATTACTAGGAAATTTTTTTAGGTTGCCAGATATGTTTAATAAAATAAGCATGACTATAAAAAGAAGGAAGGTCCTATAAAAATGGACATACATCACAAATGAAAACAATAATAGAGGGATTAGGTAGAGTGAACCACAATTCTGCAATTTCAAAACTATCATATTAAAAAACCAACCATGCTTGATTATCCCTTGGGTTAAAATTTAACTTCATGTGTTTAAAAATACTATGGCCATAGAATGAGATTCGTAGTAGTACATTATTACAAATACTACTATGCAATTTTTTATTTAAAAAACTAGAACCAAATGTCTAAATACACTGTAAATATTGTGTTAAAAGGAATTGTTGCATATACAAGTACAACCCTTAGTTGTTTAGAAATTCATTACTTTTTAATTTGTTTTCCAAAATCATGCAAGAGATTCTCAGTGAGAACAAAACACATGGTTAAATCATAACATCTACCCAACAGCTTATTATGGCTTTTGTTTGTGGGTTGTTGGATTAATTTTTGGCCACATGAAAAGCCAAATTCACTTGAACATGCTCTCCAAAAATACTACACCGGGGCCTGAAACCAAGCATGAAAAATGTTGGCATGTAAAATGTGACTATGAATCACTAAAAATGATACAGGAAATCTACATGAAATATTCACTCTAGAAACAAATGAGGGATATGAAATGCATGAGCTGAAAGAACATAAATAGGGCCATAGTTATTTGAAAGTCAGGCAACCCCACAGAGAAAAACAGCAAGGATACAAACAGCTCCAGTTTCTGGCTCATGCCACAAAATGAAATAAAGTGCTCACAGTTCAGGAATCCAGGAATCATATTTATATGCTCTGGGGTTTACCAATTGGAACATTTAATGTACACTAGATTTTCACTCAGACTAGTTTCCAGCTGCTAACTTGCGTTTTCATAGCAATGATTATCCAAACGCATTATCTTGGTGCAATTCTTTTGCCATGGGTCAAGTACTGGCCAATGTTTTAGAGTGGAAAGTTAACATAGCTGTGTCTTCAACTGACATTCCTGACTCTCATCTAATCCTTTACCCCATTCTTAGAGTGACTATAGATTTTTTGACACATTTTTAGTAAACATGATTTGAAGGTTATTGCTAAAAACTTTGCTTGGTCTTCTAAAACTCTGAAGTTTAATGAGTTGATTTTTAAGTATCACAGTGTTCTCAAGTTAAAATAGTGTTATTATATGTCTGGCTTACAATATTAAAAACTTCATAGTTATATAAAAGCCAAGTATTACCTAACGAAACACGTTAAAAATCTATATGAGGAAAACTAAAAAAAATTTATGAAAAATATAAAAATAACTAAATAAATATTCCTTAATTATTATGGTGTCAATTCTTCCTGACTTTGTAGATTCAATGCCATGCTACTAAAACACCAATAAATTAGTTAGTGTTATCCTAAACTCTACATGAAGAGAGACTAAAGACTCATAATAGTAAACACAGTAGAACAGTGTTGGAGGACTGATACTATCCAACTTCAAGACTTACAGAGCTGTGGTAATCAGAACACTGTGATTTTTAGTGATGACATAGATAAACAGGTAAATGGAACAGAATGGAAAACCCAAAAATGCAAACACATAGAGCCAACTGATATTTGACAAAGGAAACACAATGGGGCAAAAATAGTCTTTCCAATGATTGATGCTGGAGCAATTGGACATCCAAACACCAAAAAACAATGACTGGATGTGGACTTTATACCATTTACAAGGATTGACTCAAAATGGACCTTAGACCAGCATACAAAATGCAACACTATGAAATTTCCATAAGACAACATACTGGAAAATTTAATTGACTTGGTGTATGACAATGACTTTTTGAAGATAACACCAATGACATGATCCATGAAAGAAGAGTTTGAATTCACTAAAATTAAAAACTGTCCTTGGGAAGACATGATCAAGAGGCTGAGACAAGCTATAGACTGGGAGAAAATATTTGTAAATAATGCTTTTAATAAAAAAAATTATTGTCCAAAATTATAAAGAGCATTTCAAACCCAACAAAAAGAAAATTAACTATTCATTTAAAAATGAGCAAAAGACCTGGACTGCTCACCAAGCAATGCATAAAAATGATAGCTGAGTACATAAAAAGATGTTTAAATACCACATGTCAATAAGGAATTGCAAGGTAGAATGAGGAGGTAACACTACCCACCTGTCACAATGGTCCAAATCTGTAACCCTAGCAACTCCAACCACTGGTAAGGAAGTGGGACCACAGGAACTTTCATTCATTGTTAGTGAGAATGCAAAATGGAGTAACCACTTTGGAAGACAGGGTAACAATTTTGGGCAAAACTCAACATATTCTTATATTACAACTTAGTAATATCACTCCCTACCACTTACTCAAGTGAGTGGAGTCCTTACTTATGCTGACACAAACATCTGCACAAAGATTTTTATAGCAGGTTTGTTCATAATCGTCCAAACAGGAAAGCCACCAAGGTAACTTTCAGTAGGTGAATGCATAAACTGTGGCACGTCTGAAAGTAGAATATTATACAGAACTAAAAGGAAATGAGCTATCAACATGAAGACATGGAGGGAATTTGAATACAACTTTCTGAAATAAAATAAAAATTATGAGCTGGGGATTTAGCTTAGCGGCATAGGCACCTGCTTGGCGAGCACGTGGTCATGAGTTTGATCCCTGGTACCAAAACAAACAAACCAACAAACCAACAACAACAACAACAACAAAACTATGGTGACAATAAGATGATCACTGATCTTCAAGAATTATTGTAGAAGGAGAGATGAGCTGGTAGAGTACAGAAGATCTTTAAGGCAGTAGTTATTTTGTACAATACTACAATGATGGCTATATGCTATTACACATTTATCAAAACAGACAAGATGTACAATACAAAGAATTAAGCCTGATGTAAACCATGGACGTTGGGTGATAATGGTGTGCCAATGTGCGTTAAGTATAACAAACGTACCACTCTGGTGTGGAACGTATATCATGGAGAAGGTGGTGCGTTCGTGTGAGCAGAGTATATATGGGACCTCTTGGTACCATCTGCCCATTATTGTTTTAAACCTAAAGCCACACAAAAATAAAATGTATCAGTTTTTCTTAAAAAATTAAGCACTTGCATGTGTTGGGTAAACAGGGATGAAAAGTTGCCAAAAGGGGAAAAATTGGGATCCCATTCAGCAAGAAGTTGGGTTTTTATACAGTTAGCAAAGAAAGTGAAAAGACTTTATACAATATCTGTTTAGCAGCACAGGAACTTTGTCTTTTTGATTATTGAGAAATATATGTATTTAAAAGATGAATATAAAGTAAATAAAACTTAAGGTTCTCAAATTATGGTCTATAGTTCCCTAAAACCTTTTCTTTCAGAGGTTCCAAGAAGTCAAGACTATTTTCTTAACAATATTAAAATATTACATGTTGTTTTCACCTTGTTGACATTTGCAATATCTATGAAGGAACAGTGTTGGGGTTTTGCTGCTGAAACATGTCCCTGGGCAATGCACCTAGCCACAGCAATGGGCACAGCAGTGCTCCTCACTGTGCAGATAAAAGAATGGCAGCTTCGCTTAAGAATGTTTTTGATGAGACTCTACAACTGATTCATTTTATTAAATCCTGACTCCAGTACCACTTGCCAAGTGGGACACATACATAGAGCACTGCTCCACACAGACTATGATGTTTGTCTCAAGGTGAGGGATTTGTGTGTTTGCCAGCTGAACTAGCTACTTTTTTACACAAGCTCAATTTGCACTTGGAAGAGTGAGTGACAGATTGAGATTATTCTGATTTGGGCATCTGATAGACTTTTCTCAAAAAAAAATGAAAGAAATGAATCTATCACTGCATGGAAAATAACTGACAACATTTGTTGTTCATTATATAATTTGGGCTTTCACGCAAATAATTGGAATTTTGGGAAACGTATATTCCCCACTAAATGCCTGAGCGCTCCTAATATTTAAAGACTTTTCTGATGATCAGAAATCATCAGAATATATCATCAGATGCATCAGTATCAGGAGTGATACTGATGACATTTTCTTAATATTGCAGACTGAAATATGTCAATGTTGGAAAATCTGTGTAGCTCAATGAACCGTTATTCTCCAGCACCACAGCATGATGTGTGAAAAAAAGGACCACTCAGCGTGAAAGAGGACTATTCAGTGTTAGTGTAGTTCACTGATACAATTTCAGATGTCATATTTCAACTAACCTTTAAGAAACTACCTACCACTTGTCAAATTTAGTATCAAAGAATATAAATAGATTTTCAAAATTTAAGAAATCCATTTTCTAATTGTAAAATGTTTGATAACAGATTTTCTTGCTATTCTAGAATCAAATAGCATAGTTCTACAGACTAACTGGAAGACCAGAGCAGATACAAGATTATAGATATCTTCTATTAAGACAGACATGGAAGAGTGTTTTTTTTTAAAAATGCCACTTTTTTCATTCACCTTTGTATCACTTTGTTTAGTTTTTGTTATAGAAAAATTTACTTTCATAAAAAGAAATTATTTGTCTTAAGTAATTAGTTAATTATAATTTCAAGTAAATAAACACAAGCATTTTAAAACTGTTTCAGTTTAATCTTAAATATAGTAGGTATCATTTAAGGTAATGCTTATAAGCAAAAGTCCTTTGAAACCTAAAGTAATATTTGTGAGTGTAAAGGGGGTCCTAAGTCTAAAAAGTAAATAATCAATCATTCATAGAGATAGCAAAGCATACACATCATATGTAACACAACTTTAAAAATAAAACAAGACTAGTATCTTTGAAGTGACCATGTTTCCTCAATATACAGTTTCTTCACTTCTCCCAGGAGTATTACTTTAACTTTGCATTGACTATGTTGGTCTGCTTTCCTATCTTTGGGGCAAAATGTCTCATACTCACAATTTAACTTGGTTTACAGCTTCAGAAATTTGCAGCTAGAGTTGGCTGTCTTCAAGGCAGGAATACCATGGTGGAAGGACATGACAGAACCAAAGTGCTCATTTCAGGAGAAACAGAGCAAGGGAACAGTGTTAGTGAGGAAAGGCACCCAGGCCTATACATAAGATGCACAGTTATGCCTCTGTGACCAACCTAGACATAACTAGAGGTGTGCTTTACTAACACCCTATGCAGCTTACGAGCCAGTTGTCTTACATTCTTGACTCTGGGGTGAAGTAGCAAGTACCCATAGCTTGGAGGAGGAGGTGTATTTTGGCTCATGTTTCAGTCTGTAGTCAGATGGCTTCAAGGAAGGACGGCATGACAGATGAGAGCTGCTCACGGCATGGTGAAGAGGAAGTAGACACCATGAAGTAAGGAACTGAGGAGCGAGTTATAGCCTTCCAGGCCTGGCCCCCAGCGCATGGTTTCCCCTAAGCAAACCCTGGCTCCCAGCAACAAACCAGATATATACCCTTCAAAATCCAGCCACCTTCCCTAAGGTCCTGCCTGTGATCATGTGAGCTTCAGGGGGACATTTAGGTATAAAGCATAACACCAATCACATTGACAATCTAATTTAAATGTCACATTAACTAACTATTCTCTTGTTTTCCTTACTGTTATCTCACAAGCATATATCTCTCTATACATACTTAATTTTACCTATTTTTCAGCTGTATACAAATGATACCATTCTGCATGTTATCATTTGGGAGTCCCTGAAATTATTACCTGAGGAAAAGCTTTGGTACAAGTGGTAGTTTTATAGGTAATCCTAGGAAAGAGATGCTGGTACTTTCTACAACACTGTATAAAGCATAGTTTTGAACTAGCCCTTTGAGTAGAAGGAAAAGAGACTGAGCATTTATTCCCTGACTTTATCTCCACTTGGGTAAGAGTTGTTCTTAAGGATTTAACTGCCCCATGTAGTTAGGTTGGGTGGTTTCCCATGGTTGTCAGAAAGCTTGCAGCACAAAAGTACAGGCTGTTTATTGAGCCCCTTGGGATGGTTTTTATAACCTCTGTTTTATTGTCACCCTTTCTATTACACGGGGTGTACACATCAGGTGTTAAAAGGTAAAGCACATTCTACAACTGAGCACCACTTTCAGTATCTGAACAGGCAAAGAAATTACACTGAACATCAGCATCTGGCAGTATTTTTTGGAAAAAAAAGTGACTAAAATGGGGTTAAATTGATTTACACTATTAAATCACATCTAATATTTCATACATGATTCAATACAGCTATATGATACAATTATACAAAATGTCTTAACATCAAAGAATACAACCAAGATTAAGATAGCAAACAAAACCTATATAACTTTTTTTTTGTACAGGAAAATACTTTTGAAGTATGCATGTAACTGCCCATTCTTTTAAAGAAAATCTACTGCAAGTAAAGTTATCAACCTCCAGAAAAATCACACATTGCATTACTAAGCATATCCCCAAAAGGTGTACAATCTGCACACTTGGAAAATACAAAATTAAAAAATTGTAAGCAACAGGTGAGCTTCATATTTATAAGAATGTGAAAAGACGTACCATTTTTAGCACTGTTGCATAAAGAATTGTCTTTTGATGTGAAGTTCATGAACTGTCCTCCTGCTAGGACCACACTTCACAAAACACCGTGTTTTTGAAACGAGATTACAGAGCAAGATAGTCTTGCTCTTTTTCTTGTCTTTTCTTTCTAGTAAATGGAACACATGATGGTATAATGCTCATCTTTGAAAATGTGATAAAAGTACAGAGAAATTATCATCATTCCCACACCTCATCAAAAGTGCAAGAAAAAATGTGATTCAACACAATTATCCTAGGCTACATGGCAGTACAATCAGACATACCTCATCTTCAGATCTGGCAAGATGTGTTTCAATTGCTCAGACAACACTGTCTTAGGTTAGTTGTCCTCTTGCTGAGACAAAATACTCAGCCTTCAAAGTAAAGGGGGAAGGTTTATTTAGATCACGTTTGGTAGCTGTTTCAGTCCATATTGGCTAGCTCCAAGGAAAGGTGACACATTGGCTAGCTCCAAGGCAAGGTGACACATGGCAGAGTGGCAACAGTTCAAGCAGCAGAAGACAACAAAAGCAACGTGAGAGTGAGGGACATGAAGAACCTAACATTGACAGTGCCCATTTGGGCTCTTTACTGGGGAAGATGGGCATGCCTGTCCCATCTTCCAGTGTCAAAATGTAGTTATTTTCCTGGCCCTTGAGTGTTAGGCTATTCTTAGCAGAGAGGAAATAGCATGAGATACAGGAAGACTGAGATCCAGTGAACAGTTGCCTAGGTAAAATGCTGCTTGTGGCCTCCCGATGGATACTCTGGGCTTAGGTAAGCAAAAGAGGTGTCAGGTGGAAACCAAGTCAGTCTGTGCCTCCTGCGTTGTCTAAGTGCCTGAGGTAGCTTGGAAAGCTAAGAGATGCTGCCAGAAATGGTATCTTTTTTTCTTGTCAACACAATAACAAATATGAGTGCAGCTGAGTTACTGGTTGCAAACAGAAAATCATGCTCTCCTGGAATCTATGAGATGGGGCATGAAACAACCCCTTACTCTGCTTGTTCCTCAACAGAAGAGCACCATAACTGTTACCTGCTCAATGACAGCTCGCTAGCAACTCTAAGGGGCAAGGGGCAAATTACAATTAACTGTGATTTTAAACACCAAAGAAAAACACTAAAGACTGCAGAAAGCAGAAGAACCATCCAAATGGCCCAGGCTGCCTGTGATTGTCATTTTGAAGGATTGCTATTATAGCATTTGGATGCCAGTGGACATATTGAACTTCTTTCCTTTGTACCATTAGTGTCAGCCGGATCAAAGGGTTGTATCTTTATCTGTGTGCCTGCACAGGCACGGTGGGAGATGAGATGGATGAACAGGAACAGGGAAGGACAAAATGGTCCACCAAAGAAAGAATGGAAGCTAAAGGTGGATGAGAGCTTTGCTTTAGGTTATGTGGCTCATGGGAGATGAATCATCCTATAAAATAGTTCAAAGAAAGGACCAACACTCATAGCTCTTTCAAAGGCCCATAGTAAGCCATATTCTCTGAGTTTATCAAGGAACTAATAGTCCCACTTTCTCGAGGGCCAAACTGATGCCAGGTATGGAAAATGAGGGCCCTGAGCTAAAACATGACTACATCTTCAAGCTAGTTTTGAGAAGAGTAATTAGAGCTGATGAATCTTTATCTATTTTTCTCGTGTTACGTATCTAGTATCTGTTTTGTGCCAAGCATAGTGATAATTGCTGGAAAGATAATGGTAAGTAAGAAGGTCTAGGTCAACCCAAGGGGAATGTAGAACTACCCCTTTACAAACAGTGAGATGTATATTACAAAAGCCCGAAGGATCCTTGCTAAGGGGGAATTGTAAGCGGGAATTACTGACAATTACCCTGAGGGAGAGGGTACCTTCTGGAGGAGAGAACATAGTACAGTCTCTTCAAAAATGGTTGAGGAGTCAGGAAAGTAGAGTCAACCAGGTGGGCAAAGACAGCGGAATTTTTGGAAGAAGATAGTCTGTATTAGGAACTGGCATAAGCCTTTTACAAATATTAATTCACTTTTCTTTGCAACCAGCATATCGGAGAAGTCCACATTCCCGTTTTACAGATAAGGAAAGTGAGGCAGGAATGAAGCAAGGATAAACCATAGTTAAGGGAGAAAATGAAAATTTTAACCCTGATAGATGGCATTTAGAGTCCATGCTCCTAAACTCTATCATATTATGACTTTTGTGTCTAGGGGAAAATGTATAAGAATGGGAAGTTTCCCAGTACTCTTGGTTGCCTTGAACCAATGCATCTAATGAGGTGTTGCACAAAATACTGATGTCATGTGTGAGTTGGGCTCAGCTTCTGCCTCCAACAAGCTTGAAACAAAAGGGAGACAGACCCTGATGGAGCTAATTTCAATATAGTGGAAGATAGTATTCAGATATATTGACTGATCATCGCTTTATTCTCTGTAATTTACTTTCACTCCCTGACCCTTCTCCCATCCAGACTGGATGTCACAATTGTTAAAACAGAAATGAGATATTGTAAAACACAAAACTGAGGGTGTATAGGACTCAGAGTATTAAAGTTGTGCCATAAGTAACAGACTTGAAAGAAGTGAGCACCATGCCAGGTCCAGGTCGGCCCTCCCTCTCTTCCCTTCCAACCCAACATCACCTTATCAAGATTCTGTAGTCTAGAAGGAAAGAAGGAAGATAAAAGAAATCAAAGCACTGGAGTCCTGCATGGGTCCATGATATAGGTTTCTGTGTCAGATTCTTTGGGAAGGTACAAGAGTAGATGAGACTGTCCTTTGTTTCTTGGGTAATTAGCATTTGAGAGCAAGGTGAAAGCAAGAAATATGAAGCTGGCCTGACACAGAGGCTGTGGCATACAGTAGCAAAATAGCATGAAAACATGCCTGCAGGGTGCCAGGGCTATAATGTATACCTGAAAAGGGAGAGAGACAGGAGAGGGGGAGAGAGGGAGAAAGGGAGAGAGGGAGAAAGGGAGAGAAGGGGAATCAGAGAGAGAGAGAGAGAGAGACAGAGACAGAGACAGAGACAGAGACAGAGAGAGAGAGACTCAATCAGTAAGTCTTTCAAAATCCAGCACAGAGCACACCCCCATAATCCCAGTACTCAAGAGGCTAACACAGGATTTGCTGGAACTTTGAGACCAGCTTGGGTTAAACTGGCAGACACTGTGTCAGAGGGAGAGAGAGAGAATGAGAGAGAGAGAGAGAGAGAGAGAGAGAGAGAGAGAGTTTCAGGTTAGAAATTTAAACTTTTTATAAAATAATTATATAAGAGGGTTTTTTTGTTTCATTTGGTTTCTTGTTTTGATTAAATGAGTCAAATTGTAATAGCACAAAATTTAAAAGTTCACAATTAAAAAGATAGTTTCTCTAGCTTCCCATATCATTGGAAAAAAATAATATAATTTCTGCATATACTATACATATACAAGCAACGTGTACATATAATTCTGCTTTGTTGATTTAACACTATAGAATGGTAATTCTTGGTTTCTTTGTTTTTATTTTTATTTTTTGAGACAAAGTCTAATTCTGTAGTTCAGGCTAGTCTTGAATTCACAGCAATCCTTCTGCCTCAGCCTCCCAAGTACTGAGATTACAGGCATGCACCACCACTCCCTGTTGATTGTCACATATTATGAAAGAGCTTTAAATAGAAGAATGGTATGGTCAAATTTATGTTTTGTAAACGCTATACCTGTAGTGTGCAGAATGGTTGTGGAAGGTAGTAGAGCATGACACAAGCAACATGACACAAAGCAGAGGTAAGAGAATTGAGGAAAAAGACTTTAAAACTAGCTACTTTAATCAAAAGCAACCCTGGACAATTTATTTATTAAATCTTTCCTAAAGAACTCAAAACATCTTCATTCACAATCCCTCTATCCCCAAAGCGTACTGTGATTACCTGTGAAATACCTGTTGGATTGCAGTTTGCAGATGGAAGAGATAAACACTGAGTGTCATAACTCTAGACTCTTGGTGGCCCCAAATCACCAAGTACAGTCAATGGCAACCTCTACCGAGGACCATGACAGCCAGTACCTGAACCAGCCAAAAAAATTAATTACCTAAAATCTAGAAAATGGAGGAGGATTTTTTTATTCTATTGCTTATATATACTTTTGACCTTGGGGTAACACAAACTGTTATGGAGTTAGATACATTTCAAATTAGTATTTTCTGAAGCAAAGAAAGGAAATTAAACCGAAGGCTGACTCCCCTGCTGCAAGTTCTCTATACAATTGTCTTGATTCTGCTTAGTGTCCTGTTTAGTGCACTCAGGGCACATGCAATAACCCTGATGGATTCCCCTTCTCAGAAGGAGACATGGAAGGCCTTGATAAGCACACTTCTCCAATGGCCACAATCACTCTCATCTCCTGGTATTTATACCCTGGTGGAATTTGTTCCCCTTGGAGATTGGCTAGACCTAGCGACTTGCCTCTAATAAACAGAATGAGGCAAAAGTGATAAGATGTCATTTTCGTGATTAGGTTACAAAAGATTGTGACTTCCATCTTTCTGGCAAATTCTGTTTATTTCCTTTGTATTAGTTCATTTAGGCTGCTCTAACATAATATCATAGACTGGGTGGCTTATAAACAACAGAAATTTATTTCTCACAGCTCTGGAAGCTGAAAGCCCAAGATCATGGCACTGGCTTGGTGAGTGCCTGATTGCTGTTGATTCATAGTAACTCACCTTTTGGCTGTGTCCTCAGACAGAGGAAGGAAAGAAGCAGCTCTCTGGGACGTCTTTCCCAAGGGCACTATGACCACATACAAGTGCTCTACCCTTATGACCTAGTCACCTGTCAAGGCCCCACTTCTTAATACCATCACACTGTGGATTGGGTTTCAACATAAAAAGGAGGAGACATAAACAGTCTCTGGCAGGCCACATCGCAATGACCTGAGGGTGGCCTTCAGCCAACAGCTGTCAAGGAATTGAAGGCTTCAATACAGCACAGTAAGAGGATGTGAGTCCTCACAGTGATACATGTGAGTGGCTTTGTAAATAGATTGTTCCCAAATGCAGATGGCAGAGGCGTGTGCAGTCCCTCAACAAACACTTTGATGGCAGCCTCACGAGAAACTATGAAGCAGAAGGCCCAGATAAACTGTGACTGGATTCCCGAGCCACAGAAAGAGTATGGTAATACATAGATATCTTAAACTACTATATTCTGGCATAATTGGTTCCATGGAAATAGCTAAGTAATACAAATGTAATATCAGTTATATAAAAATCTCATCCCAGTGATTTGTGCACAGAGATCAGTGCTAGGATGTCAGCTGTGGTATTATTGTGTTTATAAACTCAACAGGGTAACTTACCTAGATTGCATGCTTGACTGAGACACAGATATTGGTGGTCCTAGAGAGTCACATTCTCCCTTCACCAGCACTGCTCCCTGACCTGGTCTCTCGCATGTTACACTGGTTTTCCCTCGATGGAGATCCTTTGAGGAGGACCCTTTGGCCTTATCTCTGTGGCATCAATAGAAGTAAAGGTGTTAGCCTGCACGCTTAAACATGGGACAGAAGCAGTGCTACCAGTGTCTTAGTCACTGTCCCTTCCTGCCAACACACAATTCCCATCACTTACGATTTAAAGGAGGAGAGGCTTATTTTGGCTCACACTTTGTAGCGGTTTAAGTCCACAGTTGACTGGCTCTAAGGCAGGAAAGCATGGCAGAGGGGAATGGCAGAGAGAAAGCTGTTCAGTCCATAGCATCCAAGAAGAAAGGGTCAAGGGAGGAGCCCTGAAGGGAGGTAAAACCTTCGGGTCATGCCCACCGTGGTCCATCTCTTCTAACCAGGCCACAGCTCCTAGCAGCAATTTAGCTGTAATACCCCTCATAACCCACGGACCTCCCAAAGGTCTTGCCTATGATCACCCGAGGTTTTAGCAGGACATCTAGATATAAACCATAACAGCAGAAATTCCAGCATCACTGAATCCAACAGAAGGGCTCACAAGAACCTAAAACACCCTTACAAGAACCCTAAAAAGTAACAAGAATACTGAAGTTGGGTAATATATACTTCCAGTCCTAACAAATGGTATCTTAAAGGGATCTGAATTTCTTTTGGGGAATTTATTTTGGGGAAGATGAGATAGTGAAGCCTAAAATAGATTTCCTTCTTATTCCAGATGTTTATGAACTGTCTTTACTTGAACTTGGTAGGTCTATATTTAATGAGCACTGATTTAAGGGATTTGGGAAAATAGTAGCAGTAACACTGAATGTTTCTATTAAAGATTAGGTTATTTTCTTATTGCCTACAAATATTGAATATATCCTCTAGTTTCTAAGAAGGTAGCAAACATATAGTGTTCACAACTTACATGCTACCAATAAGGCTTTCAACTTATCAACTTGTTGTACATGGAACCCCCACTTAAAGCTTCTTTAATAATACTGAGTACATCCGTGGCCAAGTTAGTGGGCATTTTGGTAACAGGCGTTATTGGGACTTCTCCTTAAAGCCTTGCTGTAGGTAGGCAGAAGGCCTCCAGTCTTGAGTTTAGTGTACCTATAGCTGATTTCTCACTGCTCAGATCTACAGTGAGCTTTTTTTTTTTAATTTAAAAGAGAATAAAACAAAAGGGGGCAGTACAGAGCAGATCAGAAGAGGACAACATAGGCAACACAGTACTTTACATTAAGTCAACTGGACATCAACAGTATCTAACGCCATATCTCTTACTCTGCTATAGTTGAGCATAGTTTCAATTACAATAATATCAAACATAACACAAT
>PVJX010026570.1:0-25571 GCA_004027295.1 Dolichotis patagonum | reverse complement strand
AATGGAAAGTTCAAAGGAGCGTGAGTTGGGACCTGTCCTTTCTGTGAGGTCCCCAAGGGGGGAAAACCATTTGGAAGCAGATTTCCAAATGTCTCGGTAGTCACTGAAGCCAAAGAGCTCTGCATAATCCCTGCCGGGCGTGCACCTTAGGTTAGCTGTACACAGGGAAGAGTAGAGGTGTGCAGGAGTCGGGGCTTCTGCTCCTCTGTTGACTGAGAGATTCATTATCAGTGTGGAGGGAGAAAAGAAAGCTGTTTGCGCCTCATTCCGAGTGTCCAACCCCTGACCTCTTGCCTCACGGTACTCTCCCTGACATCAGGCTGGCCAGGTTGCTGCTGGCCGAATGAGCAGCCCAGGTAAACGTGCAGTCCTGTGGGTGGGCCTTGTTTTAGTTCTTTCAATTTTGTGGCCCTAGCTCTCAAAAAGCAGGGTAGAGAAAACAAGAATCCCTGCCTGGCACCTTTATCCCCAGTCCCTCATATCTGTAATAATCACCTTAAGTGAGGTAGCCACAGTCCAAGCCCAAATAAATTGCCCTCCTGATAAGTACCTTATCTGTTGCAGAGAGCTGGAGTTTTCTAAGATTTTTTTTCTCTTGCTTGCTGCTGCTCTTAGAAGGCGAGATAACACGCTGACCCAGGAGCTCCCTGGCACACAGAGGGTTGGGGAGAGGGAAGACATGCTGGCCTCACCTGGCCTTTTGCACCCTTGAAGGCAGAATTAGTAAACAGAGTTGTCCGACCGTTTGAAGGTGCTTGGGCACAGGGTATCCGATCAGTGATGAAAAGACAACAGTCCCCTTAAGCACTAGCTCACTTTGGACTGTGAAAAAATAAAATCTCAGCAAAAATTAAACTTCTAATAGGATACTAAAAAAAGCCTTCCTTTTTCAATGTTTGATCTTGTTTATTTATCACTCTAATGTTTCACTTGAACTTAGAAGTGGACACCCTCAGAGAGGACAGTCTGTTTTTGGTCTCCTTCATTGTTCTTTGGCCTCTTTCGTCCTCTTCCCTCTTCTGTCTTTCCTTCAGAGCAGTATGCTGGCACTTGTATCACGGGACAGGAGTAACAAGATGCTGCCCTTGGGTGCTTTAGTCTTGGTTGAGGAGGCCTTTGGACAGTGTACGGATGGTCAGTGTCCTCCCTGAACTTGAAAGGTTGGCAGATTCTGCAGGCTCCTGGGCCTCAGGTGACAAGGCACAGCAGTCTCAGCCAGCCCACGAGTATTCT
Organism: Dolichotis patagonum; assembly: GCA_004027295.1. NCBI lineage: Eukaryota > Metazoa > Chordata > Mammalia > Rodentia > Caviidae > Dolichotis > Dolichotis patagonum. The sequence continues at coordinate 24,338 of PVJX010026570.1, read as the reverse complement.
TTCCTCTTCCCTCAGTCAGGTGAGGGGCACTGAGATGGCGTCCGTCGCGTGCCCTGTACAGACCTGCACTTTCTGCGCTTCTTCTCCCGGGTCTGTGGCAGGAGCCCCCTTCCTCAGTACGGGCTCGTCCATTGAGTAGAGGATCGACGGTGTGTGACTCCAGAAGTTCAAGACTTAAAGACACTCGTGCACAGAGTCCTGAGCTCCTGGAGATGAAAAGACTTAGGCTTATTCCTCCTTACTGTACAGAAATGGGAAAAGGTCATTTGGAGTCCACGGTTTTTAGAGTTTTGAGTTGTTAACGTGGAACAGGTTTAATGCGGTGTTAGCACAGAATTTTGTGCAGTTTCTGCTTGAAAGACGGTGGGACTGTCCAAAGAACTATCTTAAAATATGTATTGTCCAAAGAATTATCTTAAAATATGTATAAAATCATAAATTGGGTTCTTAAATGCAAGATTAGCATCAGCGTGATACTGTGTTATTTGCTCTTTGAAATTTTAACTAAGCCATAGCTTTTCCTTGGTTAAAAAGAAATTTGAAGACAATCAGAGACTTACTAAGAAAACAATCTTTAATGAGAAAAACAGACCAAGGAAGATATTATATTCATTGGAAGGAGGGCATTCAGAGACCATAAAAAACAGACACTCAAAATATTTGATTAGTTAATTAATATTTTTAGGGTTTTTTTGAGAAAGGGTCTTGCTGTGTAATTCAGGATGGCCTCGAACTCACTATATAGCCCAGATTAGCCTTGAACTCACAAATCCTTCTGCTTCAGCCTCTCATATGCTGGGATTATAGCATGTACAACCATGCTGGATTGGAAGTCTTAAAGCTTGTTTGCTATTTTCATTCTGTTTTTATTCTCTTTTTAAATAGATTATCCAGTATGTGAGCAGCTTACTTGTGCCAATGGAGCCTGCTACAACACAAGCCAGAAGTGTGATTCAAAAATGGATTGCAGGGACTCCTCTGATGAAGCCAACTGCAGTAAGTTCTGCGTGCGGAGGGGCAGTGATGTGTGAAGCCAGTTGGTATTGACGGGAGAGAGCCGATTCTATGCATCTCTCCTCAAGCGTGTGTACAGTGAATTCACTGAAGTTGGTAGTTTGAAGTCAACTGCTGGTGAGAATATTTACACCACAGACATTGGTGGACGCTACAAATCAGGGGCCTTTTTGCTACCAGAGAGCTGATTGTTAAACATCACTGACACACTGTAGCCTAGTAAGAGTCTCTTTTTAAACTTGAGAAGTGGCTATAATCGAATTGAAATTCTTTTTTTTGCTTCTTAATTTTTTGTTCTAGCTGAGACATGCATGCACGATGAATTTCAGTGTGGCACTGGAGAATGTGTCCCTCGAGGCTATCTCTGCGACCATGACAAAGATTGTAAAGACGGCAGTGATGAACATAATTGCAGTACGGTGATTTCCTTCTACTGGGTTACGTGGTTAGGAATACTCGGTTGTTTGTTTTCCCTCCCCCTTTTTCAAGGAAAATAGTCACTATATTTGATGGAGATGGAGCTCAAAAGGTCTTGTTGGCAACTTGGCCGTATTCTGGGACCCAGGCTCCTTTATTTTGCAAGGATCTGCGTAGACTTGAAGTGTTGCTGATGGTCAGTTTGCATTCTTTCTTAGGTTCTGTGTTGTATCACGGAACTCTGAAATTACCCCTACTGCAGGAATGGTTCTGATAATTCTCAGAGTGAGATGAGAGAAGAGACTGAAGGGGAAAGGAATTTCCTACTGGCAACAGTGCTGTCTTTCCTCTTTACATTAAAGTTGAAGGGTTAGAAAAGCTCTGATGCCCAGCATGGAATGAATGATTTTCTTTACACCTGTTTTGATTGGTTGGCACCCATGCCCTTCAGCGTTGTTGAGTATTTCCAATATCGCATTTTCTTCTATGAGCTCTGCCTGATTTCCTTTATGATACCTGAGCTTATTTCAGGGATTGTATTAAATAAAAAGAACATGACCTCACAGAATGGGTGTCTCATTTGGTCTACAAAAAGTAATTACACTGCTTATGGAAAAATAGGAGGATGTTGGTCATTTGTGTGTCTCCTGCATCTTAATTAGTTGGCTTTGGCCTGTTCCGGATACACTTGGCATCTGGGTTCATTTCCTTCACCCAAAGCTGCTGTCTTCTCTCCAACCGTTTTTCATTTCTTCAGGATACTTAAGGGATTAAATTGGTAGAGATGTCAGACTCCAGGAGCTCAGCTTAGGCAGAGGTGAGACTGACTTTTTCTGTCTGTGGAGTACAGCTGCTGCTTTCTTGCAGACTATGAGACCTGCAGTGGGAACCAGTTCACTTGCCCCGGTGGCCAGTGCATTCATCAGAACTGGGTTTGTGATGGGCAGGACGACTGTCCAGAGTTTGGAGATGAAGATGGATGTGGTAAGGAGGGGAACAGTTTCAATAAGTTTCTCCTGCTTTCCTTGGGATTGGTGGGGGTTTAAGGAGTTGTAAGGGATTTAATGTGTGGGTTAGCAGGAGATGACTCTACTAGCTTTTCCTTAAAAAGACCAAGCTCACATATTGCATCAGTTATAATCTCCTCCCTCCCACCCTAAAGGCAAATTAGATAGAGCTTCTCTCTCCCTTCTTTGTACCACTCTCACTTTCTCCTTTTAAGATTGTCAGTTTGACCTATGTGAAAGTCATAGGTTGGAGAAAGAGAAAAATAAGGTAAAATGTGATTTGCCTTCCACCTTATATCATCTTTTTAAAAATTGCACTTATTTTTTATTAGTACATCTTTGCAGTACATAATAATTACATTAACCATGGGGATTTGGTCCATGTGCATTCCACATCGTAATTCTTTTTTCATCCCCTTTTCTTTCCTCCTGCTTCATCTCTTGGTTTTCTCCTGTTTTGCTAAAGATCTATCTCTGTTTACTACTATCTATCTTTTATTTTACGCTTCAATTTTAGACTTTATAATCTTTTAAAATAATTTTGAACTGGGATAAAAGTTCAGGTTCTTTAGGTTTTTTTTTTTTTTTTTTTTTGCTAATTCTGATTTGTAAAGGAGTTGCTGATGCTCGCTGGTGAGGGACAGGCCGTATTGGGAACATGTGGGATGATGCAGGGGACTGGTAGGGACTGTTTTATCTGGGGAGACATTTAAAGATGATTTGAGAGCAAAGCCAGGTGTGGTGCTGCACACACGTAATCCTGGCACTCAGGGAGACTGAGACAGGATTGCAAGTTCAAGTCCAGTCTGGGCAGTGCAGCAGTTTAGCAAGACTATCTCAAAATAAAAACCACAGTTAGAGGTAGCTCAGTGTGGACCTGGATTCAATCCCTAGAACGGGGAGGGCAGGAAGATCATTCGAGAAGGAGATCGCTACTCATATTTGCGTTTCACCCTGCAGCTATCATCAGCACTGTTTCCAACAGTGTGAAGTTACCAACACCCACACCACCCTGGCATCTCAGATATGATTTAGGATGATGCTTACTCTAAAAACATCCATTACTCTTGTAGCCTGGTGTTCCAGGAAAGTAGTATTTCTGTTTTTGAGTTATGGCTTTTTTTGGATTGTCAACATTTCACTAAATTAACAAAACAAAGAAAGCCTAACCTCAGGAATCTTGGATGTACTTTGATGCCCCTCGTTCTAAACTTGTGATAAAATAACTGCATCTTCTCTTAGGGTTTTATGAATCTAGTTGGTTTGCCGATTTAGGCCTATATTTGTTTCTTAGTCTTATAGTTTGGCTAAGGGCTTCCTCCTCCAGAAAGAACACAGCATCATTCTATTTTGTTGCTCCTCAATAAAACCTACTGGCACATTTAGAAACTACCAGTTTGTTTTAAATCATAGGTTGTTTTGTGGATTTCCATTATCTGCCTAGCCTATATCTTGCCTTAGCCATGGAGCTGACTCTACTCACTCTTCTTTCCCTCCACAGAAAGCAACCAGCGTCATCATTCGTGTTACCCGAGAGAGTGGCCTTGCCCAAACTCTGGACAGTGCATCTCCATTTATCAAGTTTGTGATGGGGTCTCAGACTGTCCAAGAGGAGCAGATGAAAACGGTACCACTAGTGGAAGTCACTGTGGTGAGTATGGGAGTTTATCTGGGTGGCTTTCAGATAAGTGTTTGTGTTTCTGTAACAGATTCTCAAATACAGAGCATATCCGTTGGCATTTGTACAACAGGTACTCCAAGACCTAGTGGCTTAAATGACAAGCATTTCTTATTTCTCACAATTCTGTGGGCAGGCAGGGTGGCTCTCCTTGCCTTTACCCAGGCCATTTGCACGTCAGGATGTTGCAGTAAGAGCTTCGGCTAATCCAGGCCTGTATGTATTATGGTGGTGGACCTGAGTGCTGAAGCACTTTTAAGCATTGGCTTATGTCATGTTTGCTCATGTCTTGCTGATCACAGCTGTCACCTTGCCAAGATCAGAAAGGATGGAAGAAGTAGAGTCTCTCTCTGATGGAAGGAGCTTAAAAATCTGTGGCTTCTCCACCAACAGGGAGGTCTGTTTTAATAACAGTTTTAATGACTCTGAAGGTGTTCAGAGGATTTTAATTATTGTAACTGCTTTTTTGTGTTGTTGGGAGTCAAATCCAGGGTTTCCTGCCTGCTAGGCAAGCACATTACCTCTGAGCTGTACCTATAGAGGTTTTGTTCTTTGTCTTAAAACCTCCTCTACAGATACAAAGAAAAAATCAGGAGTAAATGAGGAAGGGTGTTTCATCACTCCTTTGCAGTGTAGTTCTTGAATTTTAGCCAGAGGAATTTGGCAGGTACAAATCTGCCAAAATGAAACCCATTGATAAAAGATGTAAAGAATTAAAAGACTTTAGGTTTCTGGATTATTGTAAGTTAATTTTCTATGATCAACTTGAGTTGGTCACACAGTGTTGCTTGATGTCTTGTGTAGTCACATTCATTTATGCGGAAACTGCCTGGAGTTAGGTATTTTTTTCACTGTGTCTGGAATATCCCACACTATTTCCCTGCAATCAGCCCATCAGCTCTGGGGAGAGCTGATTGTCCTGTAGAAGAATACAGTTTATGACCCCAGTCTCCTCAGTTGTACACTAATTCAACCAGAAGTTGCCTAAAAATACCGTGTAACTATAACTCCAAGGACTATTTTTTTTCCGTGATAAATCTTGTAATATTTAAATACGCTGAGGCTTCATGACATTTTCTTTTCATTTCGTTGAGATAGACTTGTAACTTTATTTTTTCATAAACAGCAGTTCTGATGACTTATACTTGCATATATCAGTAGCTAATAACTTTAAAAAATATGGGCTGTACTTTTACTGCGTAATACTGCAGTCAAGTTTGTTGGCAACAGATTTTCCTATACTTCTACTATGTGCTTATTGAGTTTTTACTCATGGGAAGAGAAGTTATTAGGTAGATTAGCGTTGTCCAGAGGTTACTGTTAATTAACACCTTTCCCTCCACTCTGTTTAGGTACTAGTTTGTGCTCTGTTTTAAACTGTGAGTTCCAGTGCCATAAGACGCCCTATGGAGGATCGTGTTTTTGTCCCCCAGGTTATGTCATCAACCAGAATGACAGCCGCACCTGTGTTGGTAAGTGACAGGTGGGAGCTCCTAGTGGTTCATCATAGCGCACTGATAGGTTCCACTATCTCCACCAGGTGGAACTGGCCACTACCTGATAATGCAGGTGGTCTTTTTATGGTTTTTTTAAAAAGTCTTTGGAAGCAGGGTTGGTACAGCTCTGCTGGTTATTGGATACTGAAATGCTTCCATCCATGTGGTTGGTAACTAGATAGATAGTCTCTCAAGTCCATCAAGCACTTGTTCTCTGTTTGCCTGGCCTTTTCTCCAGGACACAAAAATGTGTCCTGGACACCTGTGATCCCTGCATTGGGGAGACTGAGACCAGAGGATTGTGAGTTTGAGACCAGCCCAGGCTACGTATTGAAGCACAATTTCATAAAGCAGAAGAAACAAACAAGAACAAGTTTCCAGGACCCAGGAAGTACAGACTTGTGACATAAGCACAGTGTACCGCCAGGTTGCTCCTTTGGCAACTACACTGGTGGACCAGTGCTCGTGCTGTGCTGAGTGAGAATTCCAGTGTTTTTCACTTCTGCTTGGAAGTCACATTCAAGACAGCAAATTCTTTCTCATGATGTTTTCAGCTAGTGACTGCCCTTGACAGACACCAAACATTCCCAACCTCATTTCTGTCTGAATTATAAAAGTGATTTCTCCCACTAGGGGTCTTTTGGTTCTGATGCCAGCTTTGTATTGCACTGTGATTAGAATAAAGCCTTCTGTTGGGAGAATTCATCATGGACAGTGTCATTAGTAACTAGTTCAGTGTCTTAGGGTTTAAACAGTGACTTACTAATAGTCTGATTTCTATTTCTATCTTTCTGATTTTTGATATGTAAACTACAAATATTAACAGAGTTGTATCATGAAAGTTTAAAAAAACTTTTTTTCCTGGTGAAGGGATAAAGAATCTAAGAAGCAATTGGGACTATTCAATGAAATTCAATTTGGTTGTTATTCATGGATCTCTAAAACATAGACAACTCAGAATTTTCCTGGAATTTACATTCTTCAGTAGTCTTTAGGAATCTGAGATTCTTCAGGGATTTCTGGATAATCCAAATATGACATGCATAAAAAACTTTTATGAAAGTATTTCTTCAGAAATAAAATTGTAAAAATTTAATTTAATTTGATGAACAATATTGAATTTGCCAGGTGTGCTGGCACATGCTTATAATCTGGGTACTCTGGGAGGCTGAGGCAGCAGGATTACAGGTTTAAGCCCTGCCTTGGTGAGACTTTGTCTCAAGATCAAAAATATAGAAGGGCTGGAGATATAGTTCCCTGTGAAGACATAGGTTTAATACCCAGAACCACCAAAAAACACCCACAGACAACAAAACTGAATTTGGAGAAATCTAATGAAGTTATTTGGGTTTTATTTCCAGTTGCCGGCTTCCCACATAATAATACCTTATTTAGTATATTGCTCTTAATAGCTACTCACAAGCAGGAAAACCTTTTGATACCAGAAATAAACTCTGGTTTGCAAATTTAACTTGAGATTCTTGAGAAAGTCTGTCCCTAAGTGTTGCTGACAGCTTTCATAGTGGGGTTTGCATACCATCACATGCTAGAGAAAACTGGATCTTTCATGTTTGATGAGGCAGTCCAATTGCAGTTGTCCTTGTGATGCTTAAAGTAGGTAATTTTAGGCAAGAACACATCTCCAGCTTTGTCCGTGGTCTAAATGCACCTCTTAAGTAACTTGTGTTTGGCTAGATGTGTTACGATCAAGCGGTGCATTCAAGTCAGCCTGAGAGGTCCTGGAGACTTGATTTTTTTTTTTTTTTTTTTTTTTTTTTTGATTTGGGGGTTTGAACCCAGGGCCTTCATGCACTGAGCTACTTTCTAGCCTTTTTTACTTTTTGATTTTGAGGCAGGATCTCATTAAATTGCTAAGTTGCCCAGGCTGGGCTCAAATTTCTAATCCACCTGTCTTGTCCAGCCAGTGTGTTGGGATTATAAGCATGTGGCACCACATCCAGTTCTTAATCATTTCAGATCATTTTGCAGTGACATTATGATCTGCAACTGGTCTCAGATAAGATTTTCTGTTGTGTATTATTATTACTATCATTATTGCTGAATTGGATTCCAAACCTTGTGTGGGAGGTGGCCTTGGACTGGACATCCCTGCCCTTGTACCCTGACATTTCCCCTTGAGCAGCACCCTCTTTCTTGAAGTGGTGCTGTATAGGGGGGTGAGGCCACCCCATTGTTTCTGGCAAATGTCAGGCTCCTTTGTGCCCCTTTATGGCCACCCAGCTGCCTGTTGCGTTTCCGCCCTTCAGTGCTTTAGGCGCAGTCCTGCTCTCTTAGTAGCAGCGGGATTCCCGTAGAAACGCCAGAAGCCACATTCTCAGAATTACATCAGCTCTTCTCTCTTTTTCCTTTCCCAGCCTATAATAAGAGGAGCTTGGGTTGAGCTGCTTCACAGTTGAAACTCGATAGGCCTGGAAGTCTTGGCAGTAACGTGACTGCTTTCTACAGAATTCCTACTTGAGGCCTGTGATGCCCACAGCTGTTCTGTCTTTTTCCCCACTGTGGAGCTCAGCTGACACATTTTCCTCCTTTTCAGTATGTGAGTCTGATGAGCCTTGGCTTGTATTTCCAAGTGTGTGGGAATTCTTTGGGCCGCTTTGTTTACAGCCTTTCAAGAAATGAAAAGCTGACGTAACTACATCATTCCATGTACAAAATTTCCATGTGAGCTTCTTATGAGTGATACAGAAAGCTGCAGTATTACTAAATTTCATGATTTACTGAACTGAGTCCGTTCATAGCACATGGGAAGTAGTGTGACCCAGTGCTGGTTTGCTAGTTTTGAGTTTGGCAGACCTCCATCCGTATACCCACTGCCTTTCCTGACTTCACTAGAGACAGCCTCATTTGGACATAAGCTCAGAAGGCCATGTTTGAGGGCCTCTGTGAGTGCGAGGCCCCCTGCCTCCTGAGGAGACCTTTCCTGTGACCTTCCCTGTCCTTCAAGGATGCATGATTTGTCCCTGAGTTTTGAAGCATTCATATACTTCATAATTCTTTCAAAGAAGAAAAGTCTTTAATTTAAATACGTAGCATTCTGTTAACGCTTGCTGAAGCTAAGTTGAAATTTTAGGGGAGCTGTTTTGGTTTGCTTTGTCAAGCATTTCAGCTCAGCGACTCTGTCAGGAGGGCCGTAGCCTTCCACTTGGCTCCAGGTGTTGGGAAGCCGTGCAGCACTTGTCATCTCGGTGTGGCCCTCTGGTGTGTGCCTCTGTGGTAACCGAGAGCAGAATTGAATAATCCTGACACGGAACATGGCGTCCTTGCGCCATTCATCTGCGGCTGGTGGGCCTGACCTGGCCGTTGAACCTCGGTGCTGTGCTGAAGCAGCTTACCAGCCTCATTGTTTGTGATTGACAGGACATGCTGTTTGTTGACAGAATGACATCGTGGTGCAGAGTTAGGGCAGAGAGGTCACTCACCATGGTGGGGTTTCACACAGCGGATGGATCCAGGGTGTCCAAAAGGGGTCTATGCTAAAAAGGGGTTTTTGAATGATTTTCAAAGCAGTATTTGTTGGTAGGCGGGGGAAAAGAATAAAAAGGAAAGAAAAACAGATAAAGCTAATGAGCTGTGGGGTGTGGGGGGTTGTGAGTTAGCGTTTCAGTGTTTTACATAGTTTGCATAGTCTTTTCTGTTCTCATGAAACTCCTCAATTCTTCTTTCATTTTCTTGTTTTTGCTTTGATTGATGATGGACACTAAATGAAGAACTAAAGGACACAATCTCACTCGTTGTTAAAAGTGACAGTGATTTAACACAGTCATTGGAATCTGTGAAGCTTTTGGTGTTAGGAAGGGCATTTGTGCCCAAGATTCCTGATTATGACTTCACCTTTGGTTTTCTTCTGTTGAGAGTGTAACTCCTGTTCCCAGGGGCACTCCAGACCCTTAGACATACTGTAGTCTTATGGGTCTTGCATTCAAGATGAGGTTGTATGTTGGGTGTGATGGTGAATGCCTGTAATCCCAGCACTCATGAGGCTGATTCAGGAGGATTGCCACAAGTTTGAGGCCAGCCTGGGCTACATAGTGAACTCAAGGCCAGCCTGCACTACACAGTGAGACCCTATCTTAAAAAAACAAAAACAAAAACAAAAAAAGATGAGCTTGTGACATTGTGGGAGATTGAGGGAAATAAATGTCCTGAACTTTCATTCTTACTGAGGTAAATGCCCAGGAGGAGGAGATTCATCCATGGGGGCCTTTCATACCCGCATGGCCTTTTACCTTGTATCCAGATTGGATTGATCCTCTGTCCCCACCTTGATTAGTCATAGTTCTTGGGAAGAAGGATGTGCTGGTCTGAACTGTCACATTGGGCCTAGAAGAAAATGAGCCCTTGGCTTGATCCCAGAACCTGCCTAGACTTTTTTATTTGGGAGTCATGGATGGTTTGCCACCTGGAAAGTGTGATAGGATGTAGTACTCAACTCCAACCTGTGCTGCGAATAAAACCAGGTTCTAAAAATCTGGACAATTCTAGACTTGAGGGTGTAGTAGTTTCAAAAATGATAATTTTGAGAATTTCATAAAGCCAGGGAGCAAAAAGAATACAAAGAAAAAAATGGAAAAAATTTTCATGTTCTGATTATGACTTTTTGATAGCGAAGTAAAGAGAGATACACAGAGCTTTCCAGATATACCATTGTAGACACAGACTGTGGCTTTGTAAAGGACAGGGTATGAAGAGTGTCTGACTTTATTCTGAGAGAGTGTTGCCGGATAGAACTTTCTGAAGGCATGCAAATAATTCTATATCTTCACTCTCCAATTGGTAACCAGTACTCAGTGGCTTCCATTTAGAAAGCACAGTTTTAAAGCCAAAATTCATATACAGGTAATTTGTAGACTAATGGTAATCAACGAAATACAATGCCACAGGGCCATGAATGCACACAGGCTGTGCTTCTTCTACAAAGTTATCCTTCACGTAGATAAAAATAACTGATTTTAGTGCTTCAGACTTTTCCCAGGATGCAGATCCAATTGAATATCCCTTTTCATCGTCTGCTGCAGCTTGTACCTATCTCCAGAGGGCGCTCTTTTGGACAGGGGCATGATTTCTGGTTCAGTATTTTAGTCTGCGGTACTCTAGAGGTGTCCATAACTATAAACGTGAATGTGCCTTTCTTGTGTGGCAGCTTTTGATGATTGCCAGATATGGGGCATTTGTGACCAGAAGTGTGAAAACCGCATGGGGCATCACCGCTGTGGCTGTGAAGAAGGATACGTGTTGGAGCGTGAGCGGCACTGCAGAGCGAACACCTCCTGTGAGTCCATTCTGCACCGTGTGTCTCCAAACAGTCAGCGTCTGTGTTTCTTCCACAGCCGGTGACGGGAGCTGAGCATTTATGCTGGTGGCAAGCTTTTGTCACAGATCAGGGGTGGCTCCTGCTGTCTGGAACAACAAGGCAGTGTCACTTGTACTTTATTGAGGACCCGTTCGTACCTTAATGGTGACCGCTATTAATAGTTTCCATCTTTTTGATTAATAATGTGTTATTATATCACCACAGTTAATAGTGGGGTCTTACGCCCACCTTTGACGGACGTGGACATTTCATGTTTCATTAATTTACTTACTACAGATGTGGGCGACAACTATCTAGGGATATCATTTTGACATTGTTTGTGTAAAATTTAGGGGCATTTCAAAACACACATGTGAAATTTGGATTAAAATTTGCGAACACCCTCATTTTGGGAGTCAGTCTGGTAGTGCTGTAGTAGTCCAAAGTACTTTTGTCACTGTGGGCATCTGGGTCTTGATTTGAACTCCTTTCCTCCCCCGCCCCCCTTACTCTTTATTTCTGTGGTGCTGGGGGAGGAATCCAGGGCTTTGTGCATTCTAGGCAAGCTCTCTACCACTCAGCCACCCCCACAGGCACTAACTGCTTTTTTCTGCTGTTATTTCACACTTGATTTTTAAGTGTCTTTGATGCCTCCTGAAACTTTATTGCTCATATGATCCATGAATGGTCTGTTTTCTAGCTGTTTTTGCATAGAAATACTTGATTTGTTGTGTACTGACTTTTTTTTGTGTGTCTACTGACTTTTAAGTACAGCTGATTTTTAATAACGTTTATTTGAATAGGTAATTATACTCATTAAAATTTTAGATTTTTAAAAAATCGGTACCGGGGATCGAACTCACGACTGTGCACTTGCAAGGCAGGTGCTTATGCCGCTGAGCTAAATCCCCAGCCCCTATAGTTTAGATTTTTAAAAAAAACATCTAGAGTAAAATATTTCTCTGCTCTCTTCTATCAAGTTTCCACTTCTTTTTCCCTGGGATAAATGACGTTTCCCTCCCTTCCTTCCTTTCTTTTCTTTTTTTGTGGTACTGGGGATTGAACCCAGACTCTTTGCACTGAGTGACAGTCCAAGTCCTTTTTATGGTTTTTGAGACATTGTCTCACTAAGTTGCTAAGTTGCAACTTAGTTCAAGCTGGGCTTGAACTTGTGATCTTCCTGCCTCAGCTTCTGAAAGTGCTGGGATTTCAGACATGAGTCACTATGCCTGTCTTATTTCAATTCTAGAAATTTTAAATGCTTAAATAAGAATGTACAGATATATATGTAGCCTTGTTTTTAACAATATGCTAATAAACTGTACGGACAGTTCTGCATGTTGCTACTGTCACTTAGTTTTGAAAGCATTCCACATCAGCCTGTAAACTTTTTTTATAGTGGCATGATATTCCATTTTTGTATGCACATAACTTATTTAGTTTCCTATTGATGAACTTTTAAATCATTTTTTATCTTTAACTCTTGCAAATAAGACTGCAACAAATAACATTATTCCTATGTGTTTTTGCATACTTACAAGTACATAGAGCAGGTTTGGGTCTATTATTGCTATATTTTTTTGCAGGCAATTTTTAAAACATGTTTTGTGTTTAACACAGTCTAAAGTTGCACATGAAGTAAGATGCCCATGTCATCAAGGATTCTTGGGGATACCTCCAATGTTCTCTTCATTGTCTTTGGAAGGGCATTGGACCAGCAGTTAGGACGCTTGAATTCTTGCCATATTCCATTCTGAAATTACTGTGATTTTGGATACTTCATTAAGCATCTTTGTTCCTTAGTTTGCTTATCTGTAACATGGGTAGAATAGCTGTTAGCTATCTGCCTCAGGTTTATTTTAGAAATAAATAAGATAACATAGAAGAGTTTGCAGAAAATGTGTTGGTGGTAAGTCATTTCACCATCCTTGCTCACCTGAAGGAGTGGTAATGCTTTTCTTTCTCACAGTTAATGAGGCCTCTGTTATCTTCTCCAATGGTCGGGATTTGGTAATTGGTGATATTCACGGAAGGAGTTTCCAGATTCTAGTACATTCTCAAAATCGTGGAATGGCCATGGGTGTGGATTTTCACTATCAGGAGCACAAAGTTTTTTGGACAGGCATCATGGAAAATAAGGTAAATAGAAATTTCAGGACTGTGGCTTGGACGCTGAATAGAACCCCAGGCACAAAGTGTTGATAGGTTTTCATTTTTAGGGGAATAGAAGGGAAAGTTTCTTTGTTTTCTTACAAAAAAGGCCCTTGAGATAGTTTATGTTAATCAGCACCTTTTCCATGCTATACTATTACATGTGACCTGTTAAACAAAGCAGCCTATTATATGGATTAGCCTTGAGCAACTTTTAATTTTATTCGAAAGGGAGTCCAAAAGCCTAATTAAAAGAAATAGTAGACATTCTTTCAAAACTGGATAGATATTTGGTAGTAATTTTTGAAACTTGATCATTTAAAATGTAAAATGCACTCTGCTTTCTTGGATGATAAAAATCAGATTTTTACCTGCATATTCTAAATGGAACTGTAATTGAGGGTTGAGTAACAAATATTGACAGTATTTTGTTTAACAGCCAAATTTTATTGCACTGTCTTATTTGAAAAGTGTGATGGATTTAATTTCAACTTTGAGTAATACAATGGAGGTTTTTAAAACACAAATTTTAGAGACTCCTAAAGAGTTATGGAATTTTATTTATTCTTCCTAAATTCTTTATATCATTAATAAAATTCTAATTCACTTACATGAGAACATGCATAAAATTTCTAAACATTGAGAATTTGGATTAGTGTAATGCTGATTTGCTTACTAGCAGTGCTAAAAACTGAGAATCGAAATAAACCTTCCTCCTCTCCCCTTCAAAATCCTGCCTTTAGTTAGACTTTTGGTAATCGCCAAGAATGGGAAATGCAGAAAAAAAAAGAAAACAAATTAAATCGTGATTTGCCTCATTTATGCTTTGAAAGAAGTATGTTTTCATCCAGTAACCTTGTTCTAAATAGTAAGCCTGCAGTGAATTAGTTTTTAAGGTCCAAATGACTAATTTCTACAAACTAGAGATACAACATATAGTAAACAGTGCCTGCGGTTCATGCTTAATAATAATTTTGATTTTTCTTTCAGGTTTTTTCAGTTGACCTTAATAGTTTAAGGATCCAAGAAATTCTCAATGTTTCCATTGAGGCACCAGAGAATCTGGCTGTGGACTGGGTTAACAGTAAACTTTACGTCGTAGAGACTAGGGTCAACCGCATAGATATGGTGAACTTGGATGGAAGCCGCCGGATTACCCTCATAGCTGAAAACTTGGGGCATCCTAGAGGAATTGCTGTGGACCCAACTGTTGGGTAAGTGATGTGAGAACATACCAATTCCTGCATATTTAGAATTTTGTCTCTCTCTATAAAATATTAAATATCCAATGGATTAATTGGAGGTTAATTCTGATTTCTGTTAGGCTCTTCATTGTAGAAACCCTGTTAATTTTGTATCTCTACACCTAGGAATTTACTAAATATAACCCTATTTGAGGATGTGTAATCCAAATGCACCTATTGGTGTACCACCTGATATTTTAGGGGTTTGAATTTTTCTTAGTATTTGCTGTGTCATTACATCTACTACAATATTACAGTTGTTACAGTGTCTCAACTCTATTAAGGTGTTGAGATATCAGTGCTATACCTTATTCTAAGCTATTCAGTAAGAGCATCCTGCTTCGTTTTTTCAAATTTAGGAACTAGGTTTCCTGGTCTCCACATTTGGGAAGAGTTTTGGGAGACAGTTTTCCCCTATAGTTTCACAGTTGGGCCTTTTAAGACCCTTTAATCAGTGTGTTTGTGACTATTCATTTCTACTTCATTAAGTCATTGCTTTTTGAAAATGAGAAAAGTACTCTCTGGGTTATGTGTTAGATTAGAGGATTGAAGAGGGAGATATCTTAATAGCTCATTTAAAATAATATTTCTAGTGTTTTGGGCATAAGAGATAGAGTAAAGCAACAGAGGAGAAAGTTAAAGTGAATGCACATTTTTAGGCTGATGTGTAAGTGCATGTTAGTATTTGCTGTTTGTTGTTGATCACTCCTGATTTATTTTATTTTATTTTTTATTTTTACCCCTGATCCCTTTTTTGATGGTACAGGGATTAAACCCAGGGCCTCATGGGTGCTGACCAAATGCACTACCACTCAGTTGTGTCTCCTTCTGAAAACTTTACTGTGAGGCAGTCTTGCTGAGTTGCCCAGACTGGCCATCACGTCAGTCTTCTTGCGTCAGCCTGTCAGAGTGCGGTGATTATAGTCCAGTGCTATCCCCCTGCCGCTCTTGGTTAAAGACTTTTTATTTCCATTATTTTATACCCCTATAGTTTGCTAGTCAGTGGGAAATTCCATTAATCCAAACATACTATCCCCAAAATATTGTTTTTCCAGGTAAACTTGTGAAACCACAAACTCTTTCACCCTTTTCTTTTTTCTCTTATAGTTACTTATTTTTCTCAGACTGGGGGAGCCTTTCTGGGGAACCTAAGTTGGAAAGGGCTTTCATGGATGGCAGCAACCGGAAGGACCTGGTCAAGACGAAGCTGGGGTGGCCTGCTGGGGTCACTCTGGATTTGATAGCCAAGCGTGTCTACTGGGTCGACTCCCGATTTGATTGCGTTGAAACTGTAACTTATGATGGAATTCAGAGGTAAGAGGCATTATCTTTATGGAGGACAGTAATGTACATAAAATTGGTGAGACACATCCCAAAGGATCAGGATTTAAGCTCCACTTTGTTGGTTCACAGCACAGCTCATGTGACGTTGGCATTGGCATTGGCACTGCGGAAAGTGACCCGCTCTGCATCTTGATACCTTTTCTTGTGTCCCATAATGGCATTAAACATTACTTAGAGTATTTGTCCTTTAATTTCCCCTGCCCAATCCCTTGTCTGGATGAAGTTTTCATGTTGTTTCATGCACCCTTGAGTCCATTCATTTTTCTGGGTCCCTTTTGCATTGTTTCCTAAGACCAATTTACCTTTTAGCTTTCTAACTTTCCTTCCATAATTAAATAATTTTATTGTTTATTTAAAAGTATCCCATGGCACCTATAATTCTAGCTCTTGGGAGGCTGAGGCAGGAGAACCATTGCGAGTTTGAGGCCAGTTTATGCTACACAGGGATTTTAAGTCCAACCTGAACTACATGGCAAGCCCTGTCTCAAAAAAGCAAGACAAACAAAAGTTATCCCAGGGAAATTAATTGCATTTTTTTCCTGTTCTTATATATTTAGATTTCAAGGAGAAATCTTTTATTCTTTTTCCCTCCCTTCCTTTTTTGTTTCAGTCCTTTGTTTTCTCTCAGTCTTATCTTCTGTCTCTGTTTCCAGCTGATTGAATCCAGGGTCCTATGTGCTGTACTATCGAACTACACCTCATCTCAGGAGTAATTCTTTATATTGTATTTTCAGAGATACTTAAGTTAGCAGTATTAGAATTTTTAACATTTTAAACCTTTTTATTAATCTTTTGAATCTGAATAGCCTCTCAATTAGTTGTCAGTAACTGTTTTCAGTACTCTCCTTTTGGTATTTTCAAAATCGCAAAAATACATTCTTCAAATTTTGACCAGGAAAAATTACTCTTTGTTCATTCAGCAAATAGACTGGCCAATTCAATTTTTCCATATGTCTTGATTTTATGGTTTTCTCAAAATGAAGATTATTGTAGATTTGCATTCTGTGTATCTCTGTTTTGTAATGGTATTGGTTTGTCACTGGATTATATATTCACAGAACAGTTTCTGCCTGGTTAAAAGAAGTGACTGGGTATCAGTACTATGACTTTTTGTCACTAAAGCTGGTTGCCATATTATAGAGAACATACACTAATTTAACAAGAAAGTATTAGTCAACCTAATATCTTATAGTAACTATGGAGAACTTGCCTAATTGTTTTCTTTTTTGATGCAGGGCTTCAGTATACAATCTCAATATTTTTATGCTAAGGTTGAAGCAAAACATAAAAGATAAAAACCAGTGGGGCCTGAGAAAGAGTTGACTAGTTTGCTCACTGCAAAGGAGCATCAGAGAAGTATCAAAGTGCAGCCTTTGCCTCCTGCTTTGCCAGCAGGTGGTCTTCAGAATTCTGGAATTTGCCAAATGAAAAAGAAACCATTCTCTCATCTTGTCATTGTTGAGAGTTTCAAAGTGTGCACTCACTTGTCACCTTAGGTTTCTTGTTTTTTCCTCTGTGATGTTTCCCAGCTTTAGTATCTTAATACGTCCTTTGTTTACAATCCTCTTGTGCTTCTTGGTTTTGAATGGCTGCCAAGATTTTTCTTTGAGGTTTTTCTGTTATGTGAAAGGAAAGAAAAGAAGAGTCTTCCCTCAGGAACAACCATCTACCTCACTTTGTTGGTGTGTCCAGCAAGCTGTTAAACTCTTCCCTTTGCTCAGCATATTTTGCTTTTTTCCTTCCTTCCTTCCTTCCTTCCTTCCTTCCTTCCTTCCTTCCTTCCTTCCTTCCCTTCTTCTCCTTCTCCTTCTCCTTCTCCTTCTCCTTCTCCTTCTCCTTCTCCTTCTCCTTCTCCTTCAGTTCTGGGGATCAAACCTAGGGCCTTGTTGCATGCAAGGCAAAAAGCCCTACCACTGAGCACGCCCCAGCCCCATTTTCATCCCATTATTAAGCAGCTCTGGGCACTGTGCTTCCACTAGAAGTGTGGTCCATTGACATTGCATCAAGAAGATGCATTCAGTGATAGTGCTGCCTTTTGTTGTTTGTGGGCAGATCTGGGTGTTTGCTGGGGATGAACTCTAACCTCCCTGTCCTACTACCTACTTGCTGAGAAGTGGTCAGTGGTGCAGTCAGAAAGAATTGTGGGGGCATCTTCTTCCAGGCTTCTGATCCTTACTACACTCATCCACCTATGGAATTCCAAATGCCTTTTCACATATTATCCTCTGATAGAAGAGACGACCTTAAAGGAATGAAGGGCAAGTGAGAATACAGAACTTTTCCTTCAAAATCTAGAATGAGCTAGAGAGTTGACTAGCCCTGGAATTTCTATCTTCCTGGGCTCTGCTAAGGAAAAATACGTGGGACATCCTAATTAGGGTAATTATGGTAGATGGATCTTCACATCCATCCTAAAGTGTACCTTTTCTGTGTGTTCCATGTCAGAACAAGGTTTATCTAGCTTCTTAGGTATTTAAATGAGCTAACTACCTCTTCTATAAAAATAAAAGCAAAACAAACAAAAAATTACATGGACTGTCCATTTCTTTTGCAATAGGAAGACAGTACTTCATGGAGGCTCTCTCATTCCTCATCCTTTTGGAATCAGCTTGTTCGAGGAAAATGTGTTCTACACTGATTGGACAAAGATGGCTGTGATGAAGGCCAACAAGTTCGAGGATACTCACCCCCAGACCTACTACCAGTCCACCCTGAGACCCTATGGGGTGACTGTGTACCATGCCCTCAGGCAGCCCAATGGTGAGCACCCTGCTTGGTACTGCACTTGGTAGGAAGCCACGGCAGTAAATGATGAGGTAGCCCAAATATGTGAGGGGTTAACTGGAGTATAAGGCCTGGGAAATTGGCTTCAGATCACAGGCATTTCAGAAAATTGATGTATTTTAGAGTTAAAATGCCAAATCTAGAAAGAGCTACATGTTGAGTGACCCCCTGCAATGTGCCAGGTCCTGTCTAGCAGCAAACAAACCAAACAATGAAATCTCTCTCCTCATTCTGCTGGGAGACATCTCCTATTTTGCACATCTGATGACACCTGAAGAAGCTGAGGCCCAGTGGAGGAAAACCACATACTTACGTGCTCATTTTTTCCTTCTCTGCTCTGATACCAGCTGTTTGGTTTGCATTAGATCTATCATGGGCCAAACTGAATCTACTGTCTCTGCCTGGTCACGTATTAAAGAAAAATATTTCGGTTCAAAGTGTTTAGTCTTCCATTACTTTACAGTAAGCTTGGTTTATTTATGTCAGGGTTTTAAATTGGGCCTTGACATGTGTGTATGGGCTGTATATGGTTCTTTTCTGTATTTGCTTGTGGATGAAAGAAAAAAATACAATAATATACCAGATTATGTTGGTAGAAAGCTTAATATTGATGAACTATAATTTAGCGAAAGACATATTTGCTTTAAAATTCTCATAAGTGGTAAGGCTTTTTATTATAGAGAAAGACAAAAGTAATTAGTTTGATTTAAAAATGAATAATTAGAATTGATACAGTCAGGTGGATAACCTTTACCTTGGGAGAATATATACTTACCTGAAAACATTTTGGGGATCTCCGTTTAAAATAGTTTACAGACTTAATATGTGAGCTACTCATTTCGTATCTGCTCTTGCCCAATTTGATCATTGCAAATTATTTGGCTCAGAATGATATCTGGCTGTGATTATTCCCCCAAGTCAACCCTTTTGAGAAGGAAAAGAAAATATTTGGAAGGGGAAGCCAAAGGTCTAAAGACAGTTTAAGACGTTTTACCTGTGGCAGCCTGTGTGCAGGGTGCAGTGAGCTGTCTAAGGTGGTACCTTGAGGGTGGCTTTGGAAGCATAAAGCAGTTTGTGCGGCAGACATGTAAGGGTTTGGAGTCATATCTGGCTTTGAATCCTATGTTAGCAGTGTAACCACTGCATAATCTTGAGCAAGTTGTTTAACTTTTTGAAACTTTCAGTAAAGTTGAGAAAGTAATACTGCTTGTGTTTATTGATTGTATGATGACTTCTTTACAAAATAACTAGTGACTGATAGTCACTTACTGTGTCTTATGAATGGTAAAAATAGTATTAAAGGCTTTTTTTAAAAATTGGGGGGTATGTCTAATCTCTGAGGTTAACAGTTAATGTGGAAAAAGAATCTCATGGTTACCTAGTTGTGAGAGTCTTATTTTTCCCCCCTTCTGCCTGTTTAAGGGTGGAAAGGAGGTGAGTGTGGTGGTGTAGGGTAGAGAGAGAGAGAGAGACAGAGACAGACAGGGACAGAGAAATAGAGACAGAGACAGACAGGGACAGAGAGATAGAGACAGAGACAGACAGGGACAGAGACACAGAGGGACAGACAGGGACACAGAGACAGAGAGAAGGGAGTGCAGCAGTGGAGCTGGGAGGGATGCTGACAGTGGTCACTGGGAGTTACTGTTTCAAGGAGTTGTAAACCCATTGCTCTGCCACTTGCAGGCCCAGTGACTTCAGATGTCTTGGATAAGTATATGATGTACCTTGTGACTTAACCCTGTGCACTTCCCCTTCCAGTCAGCAATCCGTGTGGAGATAACAACGGGGGCTGTGAGCATGTCTGTGTCCTCAGCCACAGAACAGATAATGGTGGTCTGGGTTACCGCTGCAAGTGCTTATTTGGCTTTGAGCTGGATGTGGACGAGCGCCACTGTGTAGGTGAGAAATCTGTCCTGGGCTGTCTTTCTGGTAGGCAGTACATGGCACACATGTGCAGGCCTCTACCACACAACTGCTGTTCTGCCCTGGGCCAGCTCTGATGTCTTCACTACAGAAAACCCTTCCTATAGCTCACGGGGCATCTTTCTTGGTAGGCACCACTTTCCTCTATACGCAGGGTTGGAGGTAAAACTCTGTCCTGTGGAATTTTCAACTTCCCCTCCTTTTAACTATGGTCTTCAAATTCCATGTGATTGAATTTTGAGTTCTCTTTAATACTATGTATAACATTTCCACATTCATTCATTCTTTTATTGATTGATGCTGTAGATTCAACCCAGGCCTTGTGAGTGCTAGGTAAATATTTAACAGTCTAGCCCTACCATTTCCACTTTAGATGCGAGCCTTAGCTCTAAATGGGAGGGAAGCAGGCCATTGCTCTTATTGTCTTTCCTAGATCACCACTTATATCTCTTTGAGCCAAGTGATGATATCTTAATCCTACCTGGTTTTGTTGTGATATTCCAAAATAAGCTCCTGAGTTTTGGGGTGACTCAATTCTTCACAGTTTTTTCTTTTTTACTTCAGACTGTCTTTTTTATGTCCTCCTCTGTGCTCCTGGTTTTATTCTTCCCTTGAAGGTTTCCTTTTGGTCACCTGCACATGCTTTCATGATTAGCCTCTTACCTGGGCCTCAGCTCACAATGATATGCACTCTGTGATATTTGTTTCTCTTATTTTCTCTTCTGCAGCTTTCTTTTTATCCCTTTGACAATTCTTGTTCTCTGGATGGTGCTACTTCTGGCTTTTTATGTAGAGTGTTTTATTCTGATTCAGACAAATTTGTTAACTTTGTGGGTAATCCTAGATTCAGATAAAAATCACCCTTCTTGGGTTGGGGATTTAGCTCAGCATAAGAACCTGCCTGGCAAGTGTGAAGTTGTTTGGTGTAAAAACGCCCCCAAACCAAAAAATCACTCATTTTTTAAAAGCTATGTTCATAAGTAATTTATGAATAGTACACTGTCTAGCTTTTAAATTCCTTTCTGCAAGTTTTACCTTTGTCTTAGCTATACCTTCGTCACTATCTTTCTTTTTTTTTTGTCACTATCTTTCTGATTCCTCAAATACTGTCACAGTTTCCTTGTTTTCTTTCTTTTTTTTTTTCCAGTACATTTTTAGCCCCTTTTAAAACTCTTTATTTTGAGAGAAGGTATGACTAAGTTACCCAGGCTGACCTCAAACTTGGATCCTCCTGCCTTGGGCTCCCCAGTACTGGGCTTACAGTGTGCACTTTTGTCTTTGCTTTTAAACATCAATCCTTCATTCTACTCCTCTCTTCTTCCCTAGTTTATTGCTTTGTGAATTATTTACCTGGTTTCTGTTAGTCCTTATTTCTTTCCTGTGTTGATTTCTATACAAAAGTTGGTGTAGATTTCTTGGGCGTAGATTTCTGTGCAAAAGTTATCCCATTTGAGAATTTGATAGAATTAGTATGGAGTTCAGTTAATTCTATTTTTAAAATTTGAGCATACGGACCCCATTTATATAAATGAAGTATAGGGATAAATCTCTCAGGAGGAAGTAAAATTCTAATCGTGGTATTATCTTTGTTGCTTATCTTTTCTCTTTCTTCCAATTATTTCCACTTATGTTTTTGCACGAGTTTCTTACGCTTATTTCAGAATCATCTTTCACAACTACGAAGTATGTCTTATGAACATATTAGTAATTTCCTGGGAATTTGGGGAGAAGGTAGGACCAATGCTATGGCTGACTGTGCTGTGTCCCTCTGTCCACAGTGCTCAAGAACTTCTTACTCTTTTCATCCGAACTGGCTGTGCGAGGGATCCCATTCACCCGCTCTACGCAAGAGGATGTCATACTTCCGGTGACAGCGAGTGCTTCTTTTTACCTTGGGATTGATTTTGATGCCCATGAAAATGCTATATTTTTTTCAGATACTTCACAAGACATAATTTACAAGCAAAAGATTGATGGCACAGGTGAGAAAATGTGTGTGTGCATGAGAGCCTGTGTGCACATTTTTCCTGTTTTCTAGAATTCTACAGTAATTCTGTTAGTGCAACATTGTGTTTACTTAAGTGGCTCTTTACTAAGCTGAGTAAATACTTTCAGATTGAGAAAATAAACCCTAACCCTTCTTTTTGCTTTCAAAAAATCTTATAAATGAGGGTGTATTTTAACAGTAAAAAATAATATGAAAAAAAGTAAAGTGCTTGAAAGTCTTTCCTAGGTTAATTGACTAAAAGCTGTTCTTTCTGTTCGGTCAACCAAAGGGATGACCATCTCCCTTTATGGATGCGGGGCTGCTTACATGCCAGTGGCAGGGCTTGGAATAGCAATAATTTCCAAGAAATAAGTGAATTGTATGTGAATATGGATTTGTTATTTTCAGTTGATTGGAATTCTGTTAAAATCTTAATCATCAAAGACAGATAAATTATGGTCAGTTCCTGCTGAGTCCTTTATTGGACGATGGCATGATCTCTTATACCCGCTGATAAGTTTAAACTTGAAATTTGAACAAAAAATATAAGTGTGTGAATATAATAATATCACATATCTTCTAACAGTACCAGATTGGGAGTTGGACTTCCTGGTTTTGGATTCTGGTTTCCACATTTTGTAGCTGTGTGTACTTGGGAAAGTTACTTAATTTCTTTATGGTTTTGTTTCCTAAACTGTAAAATACAAATAATAATATAGGTACTATATAGATCACCAGGTTGTTGACAGAAGTTTGGACTTTTTACCTTGGGATTGATTTTAATTATGTCTTTAATGAGATGTTGAATTTTGCTTACACTGCTATTTCTTGATCATTTTGACAATTGCTACCTTGTGATGGATGGGGATTGGCTTTTACATTTCTCCTAACTTCTGCGCTTTCTGTTTCTTGCTGATTCTGTCTTGTGTTGCTTGGTGGCCTCGCCTCAAGTTTTCTGTCTGAGGCTCAGGCCCGCAGCACTAGCTGTCTCTTAGGTGCTTCATGTGGCTATTCCACAACCACCTTCAAACTGACAGGTCCACACAGACCCCTGTATCACACTTTGCACAGACCTCCTGCCTAGGGGCAGAGCACCTCGCCCCTGCCTGCCTCCCACAACCTGTGGTCCTGTGCCCATCTCCCTCTCTGTGAGCCTGTTGTTTCCTCTTTACTTTCTGCCAGGGCCCTGAATACGTGGAGTCTCATTCGCTCTCTCTTACTTGTAAGCTTCCTTTGGGAAACCACCCCATGCTTCCACCTTGCCATACATGCTCTTGCCTTATGCCTGGAAACCTGTGTTTACAAGCCACCCTACCATTCCCCCGTCAAGCCCCACTGCACTTTTATTTTTGCCTCTGGGCCTCACTACCTCATGAATGGCCTTGAGGACAATGTCTTCACTCTTTCTTGGTGCTTTACTTCTCTCATCTGTATAATACTCACAATAGAGAATGAGCGAATCCATGTAAAGTACTTGTTCCAGTTCTTCACTCATACTAAGAGCTCAATTAATACAAGCTATTATTATTAGCAACATCAGGTTACCTGAATGTCTAACACTGTGCAGCACAGAGAAGAGTTTCTTTTTTCAGTTTTCTGAAAAAAAAAAAAAAAAAAGGAACTAGGTTTTTCTTTTGTTTTGTTTTGTTTTGTTTTTTCTACTGCAGAAGAAAGATGTGATTGCTTACTTGGACTGAGATTTTCTTAAGTAAGAAACAGAAAGGAAAAGAGGAAGAAGGGCATAAGCATTTTGCAGAGAGAACAGTGGTCCTTTTTCTCCTGGATTCTGTTCTGATTTCCTTCTGGCATCTTTGCTGGCCTTTTCCAAACTTGGCAACTTTGTGGCTGTGCAAGGCTGTTGAAAGACTGGTGAGAGGGTTGGGCCGTGATACCTCCAGGCACTCCTGGTTGTACCTGGCAGTGTCAGCTTAGCGGAGCTGCCTGGGGGTGGTAGAAGGTGCGCTCAGGTATCTCTCCTC